>VWZZ01003155.1:482518-502044 GCA_013399095.1 Psophia crepitans | reverse complement strand
TGCCCCGTGATGGCAGGGACGCACCCACCCCCAGCCCCCAGCCCAGGAGCGAGGGCTCCACGACCCATCCCAAAGCCGCACAGCGACCCTGCTGCCAGTAGCCCCCTCTCCTCGACCCTCTCCCACCCCCCCCAGGCATCAACAGCTCTTAGAGGGCCAGAAATCAACACCCAACAGCATTTCCAACCCTCCAGCCCCCCTCTGGCCCCCACTGCCCCCCATCTCCCATCCCAAACCCCCGTCCCCGGGATGGAGAGCGGTGGGGGGGGGCTGGCTCCCCAGGCAGCCCCCGAACAGAGCACTCCCTGTGACACTACCCGGGGCATCACGGCCACCTCCCTCCTCCAGACTAAAAACAAACAGGTTTGTTACGCCTTTTTTTTTTTTTTTCTCCCCCGAAGGTTTATTTTTTTAAGAGCTATTTATAGCACGACCGGTTTGGAGAGGCTCAGGGTATCCGACCTGGAAAAAATAACTCGGAGGAACAGTACCCTGCAGAGGAACCAGGCAGCTAAGCCTCGCCTGGGCACACGCTGGAGAAACGCTTCGGGTGACAGAAGTGTCCTTGTTCTCCCGGCCGGGGATGCTGCGGCGGCGCTGCCGGGCCCTGCCGCCTCTTACAGTCCTTGCTCTGCATCCCTGTCCCCGGGACGGGCTGTGGCATGGCTGCAGGGGGCCGCGCCGGTGGTGGGAACCCGGCGGCACCATCGTCCCCAAGGGCTGCGGTCCTCAGCGCTTGGGTGCGGCGCGGGGATTGCCGGGGGCGAGGCCCGAGCTGGTTATTCGGGAGGGTCTGGGCAACGCAGGCGGCCGCACTCGTCCCATCGCTGGGGAGTCATCGTTCGTGCTCGGGGGTCCGCTGCATCGGCGAGGGGCACCGGGCGCTTCTGGTGCCGGTGCTTTTTGCTGTGCTGGCCTCTCCGTCACGCTGCCGCTGCCTTTTCCACCTTTCCGGCCCATTTTTCCACCTGGTCCTCCTCCCTCCTCGTGCCCGCTACCTGCCCACCCAGGCTGGCACCCGCAGGCACCCCAGGCGTGGGCGAGGAGCCACCAGCACCCAGCACCCGGCACAGCGCCCTGCAGCCCGCGGCAGGGTTTTAGCTCCGTGCCTGGGGGCTCCCGCACCCCCCGGCCAAACGAGGGATGCTGGTGGCAGAAGGGCACAATACTCCAAAGCCTGTGAACAATTCAAGCACTCCGGTGGCTTTATCGAGAACTAATAACAGACTAGCAAGCTAATACTGATTATTATTAGCGAGCTGACTAGTGGCTAATAAGCACGGGCTCCACTAGTGCTGGGTGTGATCCCTGCGTTCGGTTTTACCCCTCTGCCCCGCGGACCTTGCCGAGAGAAGCCAACGTCCCCGTCCGAACCTCCCCCAGGAGCATCCCTGCATCCAGCCCTGCCGCCGTCCCGTCCCCTCACAGCCACAGCCTGTCCCAGCTTTTGGGGGGTGCAGGGCAGGGGCAGGTGCCGGGGGGCTCGGCGGAGGCGGCGTGGACGTGCTGGAAGAGCCCGAGGAGGAGGGAGTGCTCACCGCTGAGCGCGTGCTCCGTCATGCTCAGGCACAGGGACTCCAGCCTGTTGTTGATGTCAGGTTCAGTCACCGGCACCTGGAACTCTGCGGGGAGAAAGGGACAGGACACCGCGGTCAGGGGACCTGGCAGGGACCTGCCTGCCCCATACCCCCTGCCTGCGCTGTTGCCCTCGGAGTGGGTGTACGTGACGTAGGAACCCACCCAGAAGATGCCCCGGGAGGGTCTGGCCGTGCAGCCGGGCGCCGGCAGCGCTTCGCTTCCCGGTGCAACCACCTCCGGCAAGAGGCGTCAGCAAAACCAGTTGTGGCCCTCCTGTTTCTTATCGGTAAGAATAATAAATCCGGGGGGGCTCGATGGCATCGCAGCAGCAGGCGGATGGAAATGAGGGGTTTGGGGGCCTGCTAGAGGTTGGGGTGGAGCTGGGAGAGCGGGACCCCCACCCTGGCAGGGTCAGCCCCAGGCTCTTCCCTTGCTCAGGCCCTGCAAAACCCCTTGATCTGCGCGAAGTGTTTGAGCGGCCCCGCGGAGCAGCGGGGCTGGGAGCTGCCTGCGCAGGCAGCGCGCAGGCAGGGTTAGCACTCGGACGTGGGATGGCAGCACAGACCGGCACAGCCGCCGGTCGGCTTTTCCCTGGCCAGCTCGGCGGCCGCTCAGTCGCCCACGGTCCCGCTGCCACGTGCCTGGGAGGTGAGCACGAAAAAAAAGGAGAGGGGTGAAGGCTGCAAGGCCCCGGCCTGATCCGTACAGCACCAAAGTGCCCTCCCCTCTGCAGCAAAAACCTGTGCACATACAGCTTTCGCTGCCCATGGCCGGCATCTCCTGCTTGCCAGCAGCTTGCAGGAGCACGGGATGCAGTCCAGGAGAGCTGAGGTCCCCGCAGCCCGACGAAAAGAGTTTCAGGAGCCCGGCCCCACATTACTGCTTATTTTCCTCCTGGCTCGGTCCCATCTTTGGCTCTCCAACCCTCCTACGCCCTCACTCACCGCAGGCTAACACGCAAAGAGAAACCTACTTACTCTCCTTCCGCGCCTGCAGAAATGTGCCCCTGCCCTGGTGTTTGATCAACACCCCGAACAGACGCTGCTGTTGCTGTGCAGGGCATGTGCTGCCTGAATGAGGCAGATAAAACCCGGCAGGCCTGGGATGCCAGGGGAGCTGCCAAGCTGAAACCGCCGCAGAAGTTTATGGAGGAGGTTTAGTTTACGGGGGGGGGGCGTGTGTGTACGTAACTCCCCATCCCATGGTATAAATTGTTACGGTGTGGTGGTAAGAAAAGAATAGAATAGAATAGAATCATTAAGGTTGGAAGAGACCTCAAGGATCATCCAGTCCAACCGTCGTGCCCCCACCTATTCCCCACTAAACCATGTCCCTAAGTACCACATCCAACCTTCCCTTAAACACCCCCAGGGACGGTGACTCCACCACCTCCCTGGGCAACCCGTTCCAATGCCCGACCACCCTTTCCCAGAAGAAATTTCTCCTCATCTCCAGCCTGAACCTCCCCTGGCCCAACTTGCAGCCGTTCCCCCTTGTCCTGTCACTAGTTATCTGCGAGAAGAGGCCGACCCCCAGCTCACCACAACTTCCTTTCAGGTAGTTGTAGAGGGCAATAAGGTCTGCCCTGAGCCTCCTCTTCTCCAGACTAAACACCCCCAGTTCCTTCAGCCGCTCCTCATCAGACCTGTGCTCCAGCCCCTTCACCAGTTTCGTTGCCCTTCTCTGGACACGCTCCAGGGCCTCAATGTCTTTCTTGTGGTGAGGGGCCCAAAACTGGACACAGCACTCGAGGCACAGTTAAAGGCTAGTGAAGGGACGCAGAGAGACAAAGCCATGAATGGCTGATGGGATGGAAGCTCCGTAAGGCATCAGCACCATCACCTATAGGCTCAAGGTTTTATATACAGGGCCAAAAATCCCTCCAGCGATGCCTCCAGTTCAATCAACCCAATAATGCAGCTAGTGTCAAAGACACCCTGCTCGGGCCGCGACATCTGGTGCTGCGAGCGCGGCTGTGAGCGCGCAGGAGGGTGCAGTGCCAGCACAGGCGACGTGCCCACGGCGAGGCTCACCGGTGCGGCTCCATTCACGCCTCCCCTCGTCTTGCTGGGCTGTTTATAAGTGAAAAAGCAAACGTTTGCTGCCTACCTGGCTGCTGAAACATCAGCATGGTCTGCGGGGAGGTGTGGACCGGCAGCGAGCGCGTCCTTTGCACCGAGCTGTGGCTCCGGCTGGGCATGCTGTTGCTGCCCCCGGGGTTGGCAAACCAGAGGTTCTGTGGGAAGCAAACGAAAAAGGGGCATGAGATGTAAAACGGAGGCCTCTGGGCCAGGTATCCATAACCCCCCGGGGCTCATCTCCCCCCGCCCTCGGCCTCTCGGTTTGTCCCCCTTCCGCCCGTCCCTCTTCTGCGGCCCACGGCACGGAGGAGGGCGCAACCCAAACGCCTGTCAGCTGCTCTTGTTTGCTTGAAAAGGGGGGAAAAAGTGGGAATCCAGACAAGTTAGAGGAGGAGAAGCAAAGGAAGCTCGTATGGAAGAGACGGGAAAGCTGGAGACGCCGCGAACGCCGACCAACCTGTCTGCCTTGCTTGAGGATGGCGGGGCTGGCGGCGGGGCTGCGCTGGGGGGTGCCCAGCAGCCCACTGGGGCCCAGCAGCCCCAGCCGGGCAGTGGGGAGGTTGCGGGAGGGGATCTGGAACTGGCGGGGGTTTCGCCGGCCCAGTCCTGCCCCCGCGGATCCGGCTGTCGGTAAGGAGTTTGACTGGCCAAAGCCTCGGCTGCGGAGAGAGAAAGTGCTGAGGGTGAGAAACCGGCCCCCGCGAGGGGACGGCGCCGCGGGGAGCGAGCGGCTGCTGTGGGCTCACTGCGGGCCCGCTGAGGACCGTCCTCCACCCCGCCCGGGCAGCGGGAAGGAGCTCTGGGCACGCAGCAGCATCCTTTCTTCTTCCCGTGTGCCAGCGCGAACCCCCCGCCGCCCGTCCGCAGTCCTCAGATTCACAGTCATTTTTTTTTTTAGAATTTATCTTATTCCCGCAAAACGGGCCTGTTCTTAAACGCAGGGTGAAATAACGCAGGGAATTCCCCAGGCGCTGGAGCTAGCGGCAGCTGATTGCTCGGGTTTTTGACTTAAACTGTTCATGTGTCTGAGCTGTACAGAAGAGATCTCTCCTGTGTGGATTCTCTAGCGTCTGATAAAGGTTCACTCTCTTGCTGTTGGGTTTTCCTTACTGGGAACGCTCGAAGGTTGGACCTTCTCCCCTTCCAGGAGGTTCATTTTTATGAACACGGTCCTCTCTGAGACTTCTCAGGTTCTGTAAAACTTGGCTAAAATGACCTAACAGGATTTCCTTGGGATGGGCTGAGCGAAAGGCACCTTCGTGCACACAGGGACGGGCTCTGCACCCGCTCCCATCTCTGCACCACAAACCTTCATCCACTTCCCTGTCGTCAGAGCAAAACCATGCAGACCCAAGCCCAGGTGGCCACCAACACCCTGAGACACCGATCTCAGGACATGAAACCATCTTTCCTCCTCCTTGGGGAGGAGGGTCGCACACGCCAGCGTCCCTCCCCATGTGGGCTTTCCCACTTAAAGCCAGAAGGAAGACACAAAAATAATCAGATAAGCCTCGGAAAGAGGGGCAGTGCCCGTCTCCTCGCCACGCAGCGCCGGCTTGGCGTGTCTGCCCGATCTGCTGGGCAGCAGGACTGCAACGCCGTTAGCAGGGTTAAGCACAGCCAAGGAGAGAAGCACCCTGCAACCCCCCCAGCTGCGGTGCCTCAAAGGCTCCCCGTTCCCCTCGGCCCTTCTCCAGCACCCGGTCACCCTCGGAGATGTTTCAGCTCACCTTCCTCCCAGCCCTCGACTCGCCTGCTTGCGCGGGTGGCTGCAAACACCCTTCGGGTGACGTTAACACGCTGGGGTCCCAAAACTGGGTAAACTCACTAGGCAGAAGTACGATGAGGTTTCTTTAAACCTCATCCAACAAAGGGCTCTTGCCATTACATCCCCGTGAGAAAAGCAGGACGGGCTGCGTGCATCTTCCTCGCCCACGGTCTCCCAGGAGCGGAAGAGACGCGAAATGCAAATCACCCAAAAGCAACAAGGGAACTGGAGAGCGTCCTGGGCAGCCCCGGGAAAGGGACTGGCACCGTTTCAGGTCAGCAGCTCTACCTCGAGCTTGGGGTCAGCCCGGATGCGCAGCCCAACCGCTGCACCGGTGACGGCCCAGAGCAAACGGGTCCATCACAAACCTCTGCTCTTGTCTATTCTGCCTCTGGTCCTGCTGCAGGCACTGAAACTGCTTGGGTTCTCCATTCCCAAACGTTTCGTTTCGTAGCACTGGGGAACCCCCCCAGTCCTGCGCTCGTTCCTTCTGAACTTACACCTCGGCTGTGCCAGCGCTCCCCGTTACCTCCGAACCCCTTTCTTTTTCGAAGCAACCCCAAACCAACGACCCTGCACAAGACTGCAATAAAACAGACTGAGCAGAACGAAACAAAAGGCCGAGGCTGTTGTTAAAACTGATCCAAAAATACCTGTTCTTGCCATAACCCAAGAGCTTTCTAGGATCACCCAAAATCCGGCATCACCTTGGAAGCAAGCAAACACGGTGTTCACAACGCAGCCCTCCCCGGCTGTCTGACCGCAGGGCCCTGGCTCGGCACCCTCTGCAGCCTCCAAGCCTTTTTTTGCCGGTTGACGGCTTTTTGGTGAAACTCCAGCACTGATGTAACTAGCAAAGGGCAGCGGCAGAGGCAGAGCCGGCCGCCCAGCGCCAGGGATACGCTGCACAGCTGGGAAGCGTTGGGTTCGGAGCCAGCGACACGCGATGGGAATCGGTGGGGTAAGCGCCGACCACACACGCAAGCAAACTTATTGCTGCCTTCCCTTCCCAGCCAAACGCCTGGGGTTTTACTGCTGAAGCTTTTCCAACCCTCCTCCCTCCCAAAATGTGGTTCTGGACCTGGCAGGATCTGTCCCTCCCTCTTGGGAGGCAGCGGTCCCACTCAAGATGCTCTTGCTGGCTCCCCCGGCTGCTGCATCGTCCCTCCCCTCCCAAAATCCCGCGTACCTCCTCTGCTGCCGATAGCCCGACAGCTCCAGGAGGGATTTCCGAGGGAAAGACCGAAAGAGTTTCTGCACCTGCTGTTTCCATGACAGCAGCCGCTTCTTCTGGATCTCTGTAAACGCCTGCACCCAAAAAAAGAGAGAAAAATAGGAAACATAAGGATATTTTTTCTGGACAAAGCGAGCAGGGATGCCTACGTGGGTCTGCGTGCGAAGAAAAGCGGCTGGAGCAGGCGGGGCTCTCAGGTGAGCCCCATCGGCATGACCAGAGGGAAACCCTGGACTCTCTCAAGGATTTAATCATCTCAGGTGGAGAAAAATCCTTTGGGAGCATCCCGTGTGCCCCAGAGCAATGGCCCGGCTCTGCCCCCGAGGCTGCGACCTGCTCTGGGCAGAACAGGGTCTCCCCAAATCCTCCCCGCTGCCCCTCGCAGCCCCCAGCCCCATCGCTTGTGCACAGGCGCCCGGCTCCCTGCTTGCTGCCCTGCGGGGTTTGGTGGCTGGTCCCTGCTGGGTGGTGACACTTGCTGCTGCTGGAACGTGGTTCTGGGAAACACTGTCGGGGTGAGAGAAAGCTGGGATTTGGAAAGCAGAGCTGCTCCATGGAATCCCGTATCCGTGGAATCACCCCAGGGAACGGCCTGGAGCTGCCCCAGGGGAGGGTCAGGGTGGGGATCAGGAGAAGGTTCTTCCCCCAGAGGGTGGTGGGGCCCTGGCACAGGCTCCCCAGGGCAGTGGTCACCGCCCCGAGCTGGGCTGAGTTCTAGCAGCGTCTGGCCAACGCTCTCAGCCATCTGCTGTGATGGGGCTGGGCCTGTGTGGGGCCAGGGGTTGGGCTGGTGGGCCTGGGGGGGCCCTGCCAGCTCGGGACATCCTGTGGTTCTGTGATCCCCATTCTTGGTTCCAGGCAGAGCTCGGCTCTGTTCCTGGCACCGGCAGCCTCTGTGGGAGGTCACCTGGGGTGAGCCCCGTCACCCACCCGGGCTCCCCGCGAAGGTCACCCACGCAGGGGACAGACCTCCTCCTGAAACGCTCCAGAACTCCAGGCAGGCAGTCTGGGTTATGGGGCCATCCACGTGCCCACCACAGCTAACTTTAGACACCTAGCGTCTCCGCCCCCCCAGAGATCTCTGGAGGATAATTTGGAGGCTAATTAGCGCCTGACTTGATTGCTCCAAACAGGCACTGATTACGCCGGAGCCAACGCAGACGGTGGTCCTGGGACACAAGCTGTCACTGGTGGGGTGACGCTGCGTCATCCCTGGGCACTCCGGGAGAATGAGCCTCTCCGCAGCTCTGCATCCTCCTGGCTTTGCTCTCCAGCCCTGGGCCCACCAGCGAAACGCACTGAAATCCCCACCGCGACCGACAGAGGTGTCCGGGAGCACGGTTCAAAAAATATGTTGAAGCACTCGCGTTTTGCCCACTATCCAACTATTTCATCCCGATTCCAGATCCCCCGTGCCTGGCCCTGCAGAGATGCACGGATCAGACCTGTGCACACGCACGGCTCAGGCGCCGGCGTCGGCTGCGAGCAAAGGGGCTTCGAGCCGCCTCTCTCCTCTCCCGCGTGGCGTGCAGCACATTTTGGGGTTTGCAGCCACCAGCCCTCTCCAGAGGAGATTCTTCTGTGATTTGAAAGCCTATTTTTTAATAAACAAATAACTGCGAAACGTTTAAAAGCCTGCAGCTCCTAGGAGAGGGTGTGCAACCTCCCCCCGAGCCCTGCCATATGGGCAGGCGACGAGAAGCAGCTTGTTCTTCCAGGTGCAGCCAGCGTGGGTACAAAATGCTGCTGGACACCAGGGACACCAGCCATCCCTCCCTGCCGCCGGGCAGGAGCGTGCCGGAGCCCTGCGGCACAGCCTCGGCCGTCCCAAGCCAGCACCTGGCAAAGGCAGATCTGCCGGGAGCGGAACCAGCCGCCCCCATCGCAGAAATCCCAAGAGCACGTTGTTGCAAAACAAGAGGCGGCGACGCCGAGGGATCGCCGGGTCTGACAGGAACCGCCTGCACGTTCATCCAGCTGCTGATGGGACTGTCACGAGCCAGATGAATTTCCCAGCTCCAGGTCTTGGCAATGAAGCGAGCGTGGGGGGGGGGAGAAGTGACATTTCCATGCGCCGCGTTGGAGCTACCGCCCACTCCAGCCCTGTTCTGTCAGAATTACTATTAATACCCCCCAAAAATATTTGTGTTAGAAACCAAAAGGTTTATATAAACAGACACTTTGGAAACAGTTTCTAAGTGATGAGAACAACAGTTTTAGACGATCCGTCACGACTCACCTCGTGGATTAGACATTTGTCTATGAGCTGTAAATAGGAACTTATATTCTCTTCGTCGGGTCGGGAAACTAAAAGTTGTGTGCATACTGAAAAAAAAAGAGAAGAGAAGAGAAATGGGCATGGGGACACCGAGCTGGGGTCCAGGGGGGTCCAACGAACACCTTGGAAGTCCCGTCTCCCTTGTCCCGTGGATGAGTACTCTCACCAGCGATAAAAAAGGCCCTTCCCCAATTCCTACCATGCTGTCCTATATTTAGGGCCAGATTTTGTTCTCTGTTATGATGGTGTAAATCCAGAGTAACAGCATTGGAGTCACCAAAATTAGACCTGAGCAAATCAGGGGCACAGGTTTATTCCCTTTTCCTAGGCAAGAGCCCTGGGAGAGCTCCTCCTCCTGCAGTCGAAATTTGCCCCCCTCGCTGCAAACAGATTCCCACTGATCCTGACGGATTTTAACCTCTTTTGGAATGAATGCCATAAAAGCAAGCGGAAATGAGTTGCCAGAGAAACGAGTCTCTGCTGTCATAACCCCCGGGCAGGGACACCTTCTGGTCCAGGAGGACACCTCATCCTGGCAAGGCTTGTCTCACATGTACGGCTTTGGGCGTGATGGGGGCATTTGCCACGGGCTGAATTCATCAGCAGGTTTCAAACGGGGCCACCAAGCCGTGTCTGTCTGTGCATGCAGTCAATTAGCTGGGGAGAAATTCTGCACCGAATTTTTATATAGAAAACATCTCATCTTTTTTTTTTTGGTGAAAAAGGTCTGTAATTGGGACAGGGCTGATATCTCTTCATGGCATCCCAGTGAGTTTCTGTTCCTGGTCTCCTGTGTGAGCCTACAGATGAGACTCCTCTCCACGCAGCCAGCACCGGCACCTCAGGTGCCACCGATGGGCGTCAGGACACATCCAAGCCCATGGAAATTTGCTCGCAGAGCCCCGTATACGGCACAGGAGGTCGGTCCCCACCTCACACCGCTCCTCCCAGCGTGCTAATCCTGACGCAAAGCGGTGACCCTGCACCTGGCATGGAACGGCACCGGAGTATTTTGAACGTCCTGCATCTAAATTGGGGCTTGCAAAGGGGCTTGGACAGAGCTAATCTGCACTCAGAATGGCTCATGTCCAGCCCATGCACCACTGCTACATCCCCCCGAGCAGAGCAACTCCAAGGGATGCTGTTGAAAACACCTCTTGACCGGCAGGATGCCCCCAGGGCTCTGACCTGGGGCAGGGAGAAGATGCTATCCACCCCTGACCCGGGGCAGGCAGCCTGTCCCCATCGCTGCCCCTCCCAAAAAGCACTGCCCACCTCCCCACCCAAGCTCTTACCTCTTACCGCAGCATGATGGGGCCTCAAAAATTCATCACCCCCTGGACCGTGGCTTGCAGGGGCGCAGGGAAAGGCTGCTGCCAGCGCCGCCACCGCACGCACCCTGCCCCGAAGCAGCCCTCCCCAGGGAGGATGCCGATAACAAGTGAGGGCCGCTCACCTTTCCCCATCACTCTGGTGAACTGTCCAGGCAGGTCACCTTCGGGCAAAGGGGCCCCCCCCGACTCGCCCTCGCATCCCGGTAAATGGTGCTGCTGCATCCCCCCCGCGGCAGAGTCCTTGCAGTCAGAGCCTTGGCTGTCTGAGCCGATCAGGGAGGAGGGGTGATGCGAGTCCGCGTCCCGGCTGTGCTCCTCCGTGCTCGAGTTTTGGGAGGAGTAGGCTTTGATGGGGGTGAGGATCATTTGGTGTAGTTCCTGCAGTGGGACACGCAAGTTGCCACCTTCCAGGATGTCCTGCGGATTTAAGCGGAGAGAATAGGTTCTGTGTCTGCAGGGACAACCGGGCGTCAGCTACGAACCAGACCCCTACTGCTGCCCCCCCCTGAAAATCCCCCGCAAAGCCAGTGGCCTCGCTCCTGCTCCAGGACCCTGCCGCAGTCCACATTCAACAGCCATGTTCCGTTCACCAGGTCGTTTGCTTAGGGGCTGTGCCCGATGACCCACGGGTGTGTTCGGATCTGAATCCCCAGAGACAAATACGCCCTGTCAACCACTGGGACCCAGAACTGGCAACAATCCAGCGTCAGCATTTCCAAATTCCCACCAGGAAGACGGGAATCTCATGAGAGCGACTGACCCCGTGAGATTCCAACGCCCAGCCCAGCAGGTATCTTCCTCCTTCCTCAGCAATGCCACAGCTGTGACATTTCAGCCCTATTTAATTTCAGTTTGATGTTCTAATGTGGCCTCGTCTCCAGGTTCCAGCACTGCCTTCACGCTTGGCTCTCCAGTAACTGCTCTGCCCAAAGAGCCTGCGACAGCATCCTTATGCCCTGTGACCACCAGGATGACGTCCAGAACCACGTTGGGATGCAGGAGCCCATCCTGCAGCAGTGAAGGTGGGACGTCCCACGTAACATGAACTTATATCCCTACAGCAAAAATATTCAGGCTGGGGATCCTGGGGGAGGTCTGCCTGGGAGGGAGAGGATTTGGGTACATCCCCAGCCTTGCTCTCGCTTAGGAGTGTGGATCATCCCTTTCTATGGTCAGATCCTCCTCCCACGTTGAGAAGCTGATGGGAAATAACTGCATTTTATTTTTCATGTAGCCTGGACCAGAAAAGAACTGCAGGCTCCTGCATGGCCTGGCTCGTGGGACGCTGCTTGGAATGAGGCAGCTTTTGGGGTGAGTCCTGGCTGCGCAAAGGGAAAAGGCACAACGTGGGTGCACAGGCTGCGAGCGAGCCAGCTGAAGCCCTGCAATGTTTTTTCACTGGAATTCCTGCGGCATCCCTCAGCTTGCTCTCACACGTCTTCGCTCCGCTCCTCTCAAAGACCTGCCATCAGTCTGTTGGGCACGATTTTTCGGGGTAAAAAATCCCGCTCTGCTAACCGGCGGAGAGGGGTGGAGCAGCTCTTTCCAAGAAAGCAGTGATCGCTAGCAGCGAGACGCTGCCCAGAAAAAAAAATAATAAAAAAAATCAAATCCCACACATGCTCTTGTTTAGCGCAAAAAAAAATTGGATGGGAAGTCTGGAAAACCAGAGACGTCTCCTCCCAAGTAAAGCGGCTCACAGGCAGCTCTGAGCCCCAGCAAAGTGGGACACAGCCCCACAGCCCAACCCCATCCCAGGAGTGCTCCGAAGCAGCCCCTGCCCCTGTTGCAGTGTGCGCGGCGGGTGGTGCCAGCCGAACCGGGCTCACCCTCCCGCACCCTGATGGTCAGGCAGTACCAGATTTCAAAAGCCAGGCGGAGAAGCGGGGGAAGAGGCTGTGTAATCACCTGGAAAACACAGCGCCGAGGAACGCTCAATCCAGTGGGCTGTCTCTTGGATTTAATAGTGATTATTAATATACGGAGGTAAATACGGCTTTATGAGCTCCTGCCACACTCCGAGTACAATCCCGTGTTATAAATAAATAGCGAAGCAGTGAGCTAACGAAAACACCAATAAATAGCAACACACCACCTAAGTATTTAAAAGCCCCTAGCGGGAGGCTCTGCAAGTTGCTGTCTGAAGATGGTCCAATTAAATCTAATACGATATTGCGATAATAAATAGCGAGACGTTGGGTGTGCTGCTCCCAGCCAGTCTGCGGTGCTGGTGCTTCTGCGACTGTCATTTCTGCAGAGTTTCAGCTTTTGTTGAAGGCACAAAGGAGTTTCTATTTGTTCCCCTTGGAAATTCAAGCTGTTGTTCAGGCACTGACGTGGGTGTCTGGCTTTTTATCTGGGGACAGATTGTCCATATGATGCTCCAGAAGAGCGCAGTGGTCCTTGACTTGACGGACACTGCGAAATTCCGTCTCTTTTTGGGGATGCAGAGGTAGGGACAAGGATTGGGGGTCCCTGTGAGGACTGCTGTGCATGGAGGGGGTCTCTTGAGAGGGACAGTGGCATCGAGACGGGAGAGCTAACCGAGTGGCCAAGGGATAACCAGGGGTTCAAGGCCCTACCCAGTTGATTCTCCAGTGGGAGAGAGGACCACAGCGGCCGGTGCAGCTAGATCTGGGCCTGTGCCATGGTTCAGCAGATGGGTGACCACCAGTGTCGCTGGAATGGTGGCCTCCATCACCTGGAGCTCGGGTGCTTCTGAGCAGCCCGGAGCTGGGCAGGGCTCGTACCAGTGTCCAGGGTATAGCCATCCCAGCTGCACGAGTGCTGGAGATGGATTTGAGACAGATTAGGACGCACTCTGCAAAATTACAGCCTCAAATAAAACCTGCATCTGCTACAGAAGTGTTTGAGACACCGTTCAGATACGGCCAAGCCAACAGCAGATTTCTCTGCAAAAGATCCCACCAGCACGTGTAACCAAAGAGCGCTTCACCCCAGAATCAATTCCTGGCTTCTTGCAAAAGAAGAAATACAAAAGCGGTGGTGATTACTTACCCTTTCTAAAGATTTGAGCAGGTTTTGTCTTTCTTTTAGCTTTTGGATGCTGATGACTATTTTGTGTCTTGCGCCTTTGGTAACGTTCTGCAAAAACAGCACAAACCCTGGTGTTAACGGGAGAGCCGGCTCAGCCCAAATCCTTCCTCCCCTTAATGCAAAGGGCTGCTATAAATTAATCAAATTACGGAGTGCAAGGACTGGGGGGGATGGGCACAGAAAATCACTTAGAGACCTGCTGAAGGCAGTGATTTCCAGCTAGTCTGTCCCTCCCCAGTACATCTCACACAGGGAAAGCAAAGGTGCTGACCGGTCCTCTTCATCCCGAGGGTAACACAGAGGTAAGTGAGAAATCAGGGACATTTTCAAAGATTAAGGTGGCAATCGGCCACTAAAACCCCACAGACTTTAAAGGAGTTGGGTACCGCAGGCTGTACCCCTGAAACTCCTGAACTTAATCCCAACTGGAAAAAATCCCAAGTGGGGACTTTCATGCTGGGACTCCAGTAAGAAATCTGGGAAAAGGCCTTTTTCCAGTACAATGTGGTGGTTTTCACTCCCCAAGACCCAATTTTCCTCTCTCTGCGGGCAAAACGCCTTCCATGTGAAGATGCAAAAAGAGACGTTGGAGGCGTCTCATCTACTGACTGCACGAGAGCCGGGACCGTGGCTGATCCCTTTACAACCAACGTGGGACGTACTTGTGCCTCGAGCTGGCATTCGGTGAGGGCCATCATCTCCTCGTACGTCATCTGCGAGAAGAGGGCGGCGTACTTGTGCAGCCGGAGGCTCTTCAGCCAGGCTGGGACATCTGCAGCACAAAGGTAAGGAGATGAGAGCTCCTGATCAACTCATGACACCACTTAACCACACGCAATAGCATCAACAGCAACACAAGGAGCTGATTAGGTGCCGTTCACCATCCCACCGGTCCTTCAGACACCTTCCTGAACTTCTTGGACCTTTTGGAGGACATAGCACTATGGATATGGATATGGATGGTAGGAGGAACCAGCCCCCGGATGAGGACACATCCTCAGAGGTTGGGTTTCTACGGCTGAGAATTAGTCCACAGGGAGCCAGCATCATGCCACTCCATAGGCAAGCTCCTCGCTGCCCTTTTCCTGGGAACACGGGAACCACCGAAGGTAATGGTGTGGTCAAGCTTAGGATGAGCGAACACCAGTCTTGCAGGTGGCAGACAGGGATTTATGGCGTGAAGGAAGATGGTATGCGCTGAAAATGTACATGGCTGCTTAATGAGAAATAAAGAGATACTTTTCTGAGCATAAAAAATGACATGCCCTCAAAGATGGTCCCACAACCCGTTTCAGAAGGGGGACTTGGGACCTCAAAATGCATCGACTGAAATGACTTCTTCCTTCCCAGACTCGTTATCTGCGTGCCGGACCTCTGCACCCGGCTGGATGGGTACCCAAAAATACTGTTATCCTCCTGACGTCAATGTGGTTTCATGGGGAAGGACCTGGGAGGGGGATCCTTCCTCTACAACATGCAAAACCCCACCAGACCCCATAATGGGGTGTCCTCTGTGGAGAAGGCAATGGGATATGAGCCTCTCCCACTCCAGCCTGCTCAGCAGCTACCCAGGGTTTCGCAGCTTTGGGGGGTCCATGGTGACACCCCACAAGGGAGGGGGGGCCCTGCAGGTATTTGTGCTGCCGCACACCACCGTGCCTGTGACGATGCTTTAGCTTTGGCTCCTAAAGGCTTCAAATGCTGTGCCAAATCAGGACCTGCTGTATTTAGCACCCACAAGCTGACAACAGCTCTGCCTTAGCCTACTGAGCTCCCAGCAACACCCTTGTCCATGAGTCCTTGTCCCCGAGTCCTTGTCCCCTTCCCACCAGTGAGACACGCAGGAGCCCTGTCTCAATCTGCACTGGGTGCAGCAACAGTGAAAAACCATTTTTTCAGCCCCAAACAGCACGAAACCCCCCACCTGGAAGGGGGAGAGCAGGCGGAGGCTCGGGAAATGTCTCTTCTGGGGCTAAGTACAAATGAACGGCAACGTCTCCTCACTCTTTGAACGTTCTTGAGTCGATACAAGGGTTATGAGTCAAGTGGGCAGTGGAGCCCACATCTCACGGCAGGCAGGGCTGATGGTGTGGAAGAGCCCAGGGGGAAGGAGCGATGGCTGGAGGTGAGGCTGCACCCGTGGAGTTCCTCTGTCCAACGTGCCTGCCAAGGGGGGAGGAGGAATGGGGGCTTGCACCGGTTTGGGGAGGGATTTCTACCTGTTATGTGCTTCGGCTGCCGGGCTGGGGCTGCTGTGGGTGCTGGTGCTCTGCTCACCATCCCTGAGGCCAGCATGAGGACAACCTTCACGGCCACGTCCAACCACCTTCACTAACTCTATCCTAGCCAAACCCAGGACACATAGCCAACCTCAAAGGTTTTCTAGGCTGATCCGACTACAAAGTGTGAGGCTAGACTTGCTTCGGTAAGGGATGAGACAACGTGAGGAAGACAGTCCCACTGTTGGGACATCCTGTGGTGGGGCTGGTCTCTGCCCAGAAAGCCCCAAGGTGCTGAGTGCCAGAAGCAAGTCATAGATCAGCGCACACCTCTTCCTGAACCAACACCTCGTTGCTGGAGGGGACAGGGCAAGACAGATCGTTGCTTTGGTCCCCTCAGGCAATCCTTACATCTGCCAGAAGCCGCCTGGGCTGACCCCAATCCCCACTCCCATCCAACAGAGGTGACGGGAATGGCCCCAAGATGCTGCTTTTTGCTCACGCTCTCCGTCCTCTGACACACGTCAGGATTTGCGTTTCAATGAAATTCCTCAAATGCTGCACAGGAGGAGATCACCCCCACTCCAAACGTGGGGGCAACGCAGTTACTGAGCACGGACAGGCTGCAACTCGCCATTTCCCACAAGTCCTGACACGCCACAGTCCTAAAACCTGCTACCGGAGGCCTCTTAACCCATCCTCTGCTTAAAGAAATTAAAAGCAATTAGCAGAAAGCCCCCAGCATGGGAGTGGCAGACTTGAATCTCAACATTTTAGCACAAATCCACACCAGTTTGGTGAGGACACGTTCAACGTCTACCCGATCCCGTGTTCCCTGGGACATCTGCCTTTGGCGTACATCCGCGCCGACGGCAAAACTCACGGGAATACTTTCAGAAGAGAGATGCAACTTCATGTAGACATTAAACCCTGCAGGAAACTCATCTCCCACCTTTGCAGGGGGTCAGAGCTAATTTTGGGGAGCTAAGACAGTCCCAGAGCCGCCTTGCCAGCGAGGATGGCAGTGCTGGGAACAGGCGGGGGAGAAGGAGCAACCCCAGCACACAGCGGGATGGTGGTGGGGCTTTCCCTTCCCAGGGGGAAGAGGCAACCAGGAGATGCAATGCCATCTAAGGCCCTTGGAAAGTCAAATTGCCCAACGCTCCCCGGGGAGCTGTGAGCTCCCCACCCACAGAGCTACCCTTTAATCACCGATTCCCGGGAGCTAACTGCGAAGCCACGGCACGGCTGTCAGAAACGCTGCGTCTGACGCGAGCAGCAATCCTCATGCTGCTCACATACACTGTCCCCTGCATGCGTTAAACACCGGAGTTCGGCTGGCACACGTCTATCTGGGTGCTGGCATGGGGATTCAGAAGAAATCGAGAAGGAAAACAATTCACCCTGCCATATACACACACACACACACACAGAGGTCGATGTAAACACAGGACGTCTTCAGAAGTGCCCTTACGGCACTCCGTGCTAAGCCATGGACGTACTCGCAGCAGAAACCCCTGGCTCTATCCAAACCCTCCTCCTGGTGTGCCCTGAGCTGTGCTCCAAGAAGGGACGGACGGACAGATGGACAGGCTCTGCAGGGAATAAAGTGTCCGTGTTTTCCCCTGGAGAAACCAGGGTCTGGGAAAAAGCCAAAGGGTACTTTTCCTTCAGCAGGAAGACAGACAGAAAGGAGAAACTAGGTGACGTTAGGGGAGAGGAACTGCTAAGCCACATCAGGCGGGGGTCTGTCATGGGTCTGGTTTCCCCTCTATCCTCCTGGATGCTCCAGAAGGTGTTAAAGAAGGAGCAAGCTGGCCAGAGGCACGGGTGACACCAAGCCACAAGAGCCTGCAGGCGCTCGGGGAGACGTGGCTGCAATTCAAAGAAGGGACTTGGCAAACTGAGAAGCCGGTCTGGATGAAATAAGATGCGACCCAATAAAAATGCACAAAGTTGTGCGTTTCTGTAGGAACAAGAAACACCACGAACCGAGGGCAGGGAACGGGCAGTACTTTTTTTTCTGCAGGAAAGCTGTGGGGATACAATGGGTCATATGCAGCCCGCAGTGGTGTGTTATTTGAGGACGATGAGCTACACAGCCACAGGAACGCCGTCTGTATGGCAAGCAAGGCTCTGCTCTGCTCCCAAGTCCAGCTTTGGGCAACACACCTTCAATAAAACACCGACTTAGTGGAAAAAACCCGGTGGAGAGAAGCAAGAATAACCCCAAGTTTAGAAAAAACCATCTGGGAAGAAACTGGATTGGTTCAGTCTGAAGAAAATACAGCGGAGGGGGGAGGACGCAACAGTCAGAGACACCAGAGGCTGTAGGCAGCTGTTTTGCACGTCCCCGGACAGGGGTTCAGAAGCAAACTGGTTGACTTGGCAACGGGGAGGGGGGAACCAAGATTAGATGTTTGCAAACCTTCCTCCAGAGGAGGAGGATGCCTGGGAAGGGGTGGCCCGAGGAAGGACAGCCATCTCCCTCGGGGCGCTGCATGCAGCAACGTGTCTTAATATGTGGAGTTTATTGAACTGATTATTGCTCGCGGACAGCGTGGGCAACAGCGCCTTTGGGTTTTGCAGATTTCGGATTACACTGCACTGGAAAACCTTTATCCAGGCAGGTCCTGGACCTGCAGCTGTGGATCACAGGGAGCCAAGCTCCCCACGGTCTCCTGCCTGGCTCCATCAGCAGAAACCCGGAGAAATGTCCTGTTAAACAGACCCCTCTGCACCACTTGCTCCCAAAAGTGGCACAGACTGCAGGATTCGGCCTCAGGCACGGAAAGCCTTGGGGACCCTTCACGCTGATCCCAGCTTAGCCTTCAACATGGTGACCCCTCTGAGCCTGCCTGCCGGTCCACCATACGGTCACGCAGTCAGCGAGAGCCACAGGTAGGCACAGAGCTGAAGATGGAACAGTCCCTGGCTGCTCTACCTGATTAGGTGTTCGTTAGCGAGCGGAACCACTGACAAGCAAAGCCATCACGCTCAGAAAACTCTCCTGTCACATCTACAGCCCATCACCCCCACCCCAGAGCAACGCTACAGTGCCACGTCCAGCCAGGGCTGAGCCCCGAGCTGCTATCTCACGGGGGGAACCGCGAGGGGTTTTCTGTCACGCATTTACTTCATGCACATCAAAGCCATACAGTGCAAGTCAAACGCAGTTCCACATTGCAGAGATTTGGCTGTCGTGAGAATAAAATCAGACCCTGTGACTATCTAAAAACATCACCGGTCTTTACACAATCGAGTCGCCCTGCGTTGATGAAAGCTGCAGTTTAAATCAGTCTCTGATAGCTGCGGGTTCATCTTCAGTCATTTTGTCTGTTCACAGGAATATACAGTCTCTGCCCAGTTTTCATCAGTTTATTTCTCTACAGCCTGAAATCTGCTCTCCACCTTTGACAGCAGCAATAGAGTTTAACTGCTGCCTTGTTTACCAACAGGATCACATGTATTTATTGCAAAGAGTCTCTGTGAAATGCAGGTGTAATGGGGAAAACGACTGAAACACACCGGGTAAATTCACTGCAAACAGGTATCCTAAGCCAAAACTTCCCCAAATACTTGGTGGGTACCGAGCACTGCAATGGTAAATCACACGTGGCTTGCTAAACTTACTCAAAACTATTTTTCATGGTAATGAAAAAGAAAGAGAAAAGAGCACCACTCGCAGCCAAAAGCCACAGGCTATGGAAAAAAAAAATCCAGTTTCTTGGAAAGTTGTCAGCTTGCAGGATTTTGGGGCAAAACCAGCCCACCGGCACCCAACAAAGATGTCAGATCAGGACCAGCCGCTGCTTAAAAGAAAACCTAACTGGTTCCCCTAAACCTAAATTCCTAAGCCGGGAAGAAACGCCGGAAGGCCCCGTTTAATTACAAGGACTTTTGCCCAAAACTGCCAACCGAGCCCCGCGCTGCCGGGAAAGCGGCTTTTCCCCTCCTGCCTCTGGGTGCTGGGGCGC
>VWZZ01003155.1:443394-473597 GCA_013399095.1 Psophia crepitans | reverse complement strand
AAAAAAAAGAAAAAAAAAAGAGGAAGCTATAATTATGGTACCGATTAAAAGAATTTCCAAATGAAGTAAATCACTATTTTGTGCACTGCTCCTTTAAACCAGAAGTCAAAAGTTAATTAAACAGCAGCATGTTACTGAGTCAGGAGAACGCAGCAAGTCCCTGCGGAGTCGGGAGGGAGGCTGGAGTCGCTTCGGAGGAATCCAAGCCCCAGCACCCCCTTCCCTCCTCGGTGCCCTCCTGCCACTTCTCCGCAGCTGCTGTTTGATGCCGGGGGGAAGAGGAGCTCAGCTCTCCCCTGTTCTTTACTTGCCAAAGCCCGGAGTCGCACGGTTTCAAAGGGCGAGCGATGGAGAGGAGGTTCTCTCCAGGGGCTGCTCGCCCCATGAAGATGCTCAGGAAAACATCACAAAACTCACGCTGTCGCGAGGGAAGGCTGGGGAAAGGTGGTGTCGGAGGCTGCTGTGGTGGAGAAAAAAGGGGTTTTGGGGGGGTTGCGTGCCTCTGCCAGCATGGACTCTTCCTCCCCTTCTGCGGCTGCCTGCTGGGCACCCTGAAAGCGCCTGCTGGCAACTAGGAGCCAAGAGGAGCCTTGGTGAGAGCAATCCCTAGCTGTAGGCAGCTGGAGGTGTTACTCATCAGGCACTTTATGGACCCAAGTTACTAGTCGAGGTGCTGAGGAGCATCCCTGGGTCCCTGGCTCGCAGCCGGAACCCCTGGCCACCTGCCATCGGTGGCTTTGGTGGTGATGCAGCTGCAGACAGGGACCCAAGGATGCTCGTGGGGCGATGTGAAAAGCAAAGCTTCTCTCAGGGGAGCAACAAGCTCCTTCTTGATGAGTAACCACAGCTTACTGTCGTCTCTGCCAGTATCCGACAGGCACCAGAGCGGCTGGCTAAATACACCCAGGTCTAGGAGGGTCCATCCATCAACAGAACCTCCCGGTCAACTGACATGTGAGACTGCCGAGGGGTGTGAGAGAATTACTGGGGATGTCTGACTTTGCTCCACAGCCTGGAGAACATCAATCAGCCATGCTGATGGCTTCTACAGCACTTCCAGGTCAAAAGCATGATTCATTGGCAACAGGAATCCCAAGGACCACAGGATAATGCACAAAACCATCACTGCTGCTTCTTAACATCCCTCCCTGAGACACCCAGGAGCAAACTTCAGGCTCCCCCCATCCTGACTTGCACATCAAGGATGGTGTCCTACCCCCAACGCCAACAGACAAGCAACATGTTAATGGCCATACAAAACCAGGGCACACAGTCCCTGCCCTGAGAGCTACAGTCGGTGATTGCACCAGGATTTCACAAGCCGAGAGGGCGTGAGTGTCGCCGGGTGCTGCTGGAATAGAGGTTCCTGCAGCCAGGAAACCATGGAGCCATCGCTCTGTGCATGAGAGATGTGAATTTGGGAGCGGTGACCTGTAAAGAAGGTGTGTGGAAGGATCAAACCTTGCACAGACCACGTTTGGAGGAAGCAAGGGAGCGGTCCCAGAGGATGCATGTGTGACACGAGTCCCTTCAGGGAGGGATGGCCCAGTGCTCCCCCTGCCTTCACCAGCAACCCAGAGCAACCAGCACCCCTTTCACCACTTCCCCAAAAACGAGGCTGTTTTCTAGGATTACAGCAGGCAGATTACACGGATTATTTAAGTGTCTAAAAGCTTCGTTTGCTGTTGCGAGGGCTGGTACAGACCCATGTGGGTCTGTATCTACCAGTAGCCAAAAGCAACTGGTGACGTCCACTCACGCTTATGTGGCGCCCACGCTATCGCCTGGTCCGAGTCACCGCTGAGCCCAGCCTCGAGGTCACCCCCTCTTTTTCCTTTTGGGACCACAGCAGGACCCTTCCGCTCATCAGTGACAACTCTGCCTCTGAGCATCGTGGCTGACGAGGGGCCGAGCAGAAGCAGGACCACAAGATCCAGCCCACCGCCCACGCGAAAACCCACTCGCTGCAGCACGTCCGCGGGAAACGTGTTCGCTTCCCTGCCTACTCCCTCTGCTTGGCAAGCAGGTACCCACCACTCGCTCGACACCCTGCCTACAGCAGGATCGGCACGCAGCCCAAAAGCGCTGCCTGCTGTAGGCTGCACATATGCCCCCCGTCATCACTTGCTCCCACGTGAGAGCAGAGCAGGCACGGCGGGGAGGACCCCGTCTCTGTCTGCGTGCTGTCTGATGCCCGGGGTAACGTCAGCTCTGCTTGCTAACCACATCCCCCCAAAACCAACTGCCATCTCCCCAAAGCCAACCACATCCCCCCAGAGCCATCTGCAGGCAAGAAATTTCTTCTGCCCCGAAGGCTGCGTGGTTGTGTGTCCCCTACGAGTGATGCTGTGAACAGCAAGTCCCGGCTGAATGGACACAGGAGAGACACCCTCCCAGATGCTGGCCTGGGGACAATGTCCAAAGCCAAGTGCTCAGTAAGGGTTGATGGGTTACTTCGTGTGAATCCCCTTTTTTTTACCTTCCAGTGCAGAGCATGTCTTTGGGAAGATGACAGGTAGGCTGATTAGCTTTGGTATCAGTCTAAGACCCCCATGGAGACACCTTGCAGGTGGGAACTCAGCAGCATGTTGCCCTTTGTTGGCCACCCCCCTTTTTGGCCAAAGACACAGTGAGAAGAGAGACCCTCTGGGAGCAAAGAGGTGAAGGGAACGTGCCAAAAGAGGCTCAAAGGAGGAAAAGAAAGTGCTGGGGCAGCTAAACTGAAATCTCAAGGATAGAACCGGGTCTGACCGCTGCTCAAGTACAAGAGTCTGTCAGAACACTTCAATACAGGAAACACCGAATGCAGCAACACGTATGCTGAAAGGTGACAGACCACAAGGTAGGGCAAGACCAATTTCCTGTCCAAAACGTCTCCAAGCATCTTCACCTTGAGCCCTTGAGAGTAAGTGCACAGCAGAGATCACAGAATCATAGAATCATTTAGGTTGGAAAAGACCTTTTAGATCATCGAGTCCAACCATAAACCCAGCACTGCCAACTCCACCACTACACCATGTCCCTGGGCAGCCTGTTCCAAGGCTGATAACCCTTTCGGTGAAGAAATTTTTCCTAATATCCAATCTAAACCTCCCCTGGCACAACTTGAGGCCGTCTTACTGCTTGTTACTTGGACTACACAATGGGTCTGTCCTGACCTCTTCCATTTAGACAAACCCAGCCTGTGTCTTGCTGCTGCACACCCAGATCCCACAGACCCACGGGGAGCAGTCTCCCTCCCTGCACTCAACCAGTCAATGACTATCTTGGGGGCTGCTGTAGTTCCAGGGTGGCATAACTCATCTGGCTGCCCTGCTTGGAGACCAGGAGCTGGGCTGATGGTGGCATGAGCATCTGTAGCTGGCCCATCAACTAAAAACATCCTGGCCAGCACCAGTTCACGGAGAACGGGCACAGCTTGCTCTGTTTTGATTTTGGACACCTCCCTGCTAACCAGGGCGAGGGACATGGCAAACGGAGCAGCCTCAGCAGCAAGAAGGGATGTTGGCTCTAAAACACAGCTCTGCAGTGACCACTCTGACCAAGAGCACTATCAGTGCTCCACTGCCGCTACCATCTCCAATGTTTGATGGCTTCCTGGCTGAGGGCAGGTGACCATTTATCTCCTTGCTTGCTGAGTGATGGTCTAAAGAGCTGTAGACCACATCTCCCAGGGACCAAGAGCTTTGAATTTACAGAGGGGCCAGGAAATCTGTATCTGCTGTTCAGAGCTGGAGTAGAAGATGAGGATTGGACTTGATGATCTTAAAGGCCTTTTCCAACCAAAATGGTTCTATGACTCCATGTTGTCCTCACTTCCGATTCCGTTTGCTGGTGTATTTGTGCATATTCTGCATGGATTTGACAAAGCAACTCTGTTGACACATTATCTTTTTGTACGATGACTCTTTCTAAGCTACAGAATTAGCAAGATATTGTAGCGATGGGACCCTGGCAAAGTGGGTGACTCCTAGAAATGTTCTCTGATGGTTACGTGCAACACATGAGCAAGACAACACATGCCCCTGTCTACCACTGCTGAAAAGTTCAAGTGTAATAAAGGGCAACGAGCTTTTCTCAGTCCATCACTAAAAGAGAAAAAAAGCAAACAACATCAGCGGTGTCCCCACCCGACAGGACGAGTGCCAGGGTGCCAAGTCTCAGTACACAGCACGGCCAACTGAGCAACAAGATTCTGAAGGCAACTCCTGTGTACAAAGCTAATCCCCACCCCCAGCAAGAACAGGACATTTGTTTGCTTCAGTGCTGTAACCTTGTTAAGCCTTGTGCACTCTTTATTTCTGAGCAAGGAAAACGGCATGTTTGCTAACTTTGCATGGGAGGAAACGTGTCGCCCTGCGTAAGTCAAACATACGCTGAGGACATACTCCTTCAGGTACTGTACACAGAGGAAAGTGGTGTACTTGCAAGCTGCCCGTGAACCCAGCACAATTCAGTGTGGTCCTGTGGATTAAAAAATGCAGTTATCCCATTATCAAGCTCAGTTTGGATACTGGGTACAATGACAGGGTCATCTCCAGTGGTAGGCAGTGAGCTGTTGCACAACAGTGTAGAGGAAGAAAACTCACGGAACTCACACTCCGTCCATGACTAGTGCTTTCTTGGTGTCATTTCTTCCACTTCAATTCACCAATGACCATGTTGTTCATCTGCTCTATCACTGGGGAGTCCATAATTGGGTCATATGTAGGCAAAATTCAGCCAGCCACGTCACACATGCACGCTGACATACAGCTTAGTAGCTGCAGATCTGCCAGTACGGCAACCCTTGGGACTGAGATTCTTCCAAGAAAGAGCAACACGACAGAGAGCCCTTCCCAGGATGGCAGGGTCTTCACAAGCTGGCACTGGGCTTGCCCTAGAGCCAGCAGCCCCTGGTGGGATCTTCACATAAGAGTCCACGGGATGGTCCTGCCTTCTGCAGGGTGCCTGGCTGCCACCGGTACCTCTGATGTTTGTTGTGGCATGTGGAGTCTGCCCACCAGTACAACTTGCTGGTGCCACCTGGCATCACTGAAACATAAGTGTTCATTGAGAGCTGGCACGTGCAAGGGGAGAACCATGAATCTCTGGCATGCATGGAGGAAGTACGATGATTTATACCTTCTCTTCAGCTCTACGACAAGATAAGATGTTTTTCTTTTCTGGTACAAGGTTTAAAGGTGAGTATTTCTCCTGCACTGCTCACTTGCCTTCCCTCTCTCCTCAGAGACAAACAACATCCATTTTCTGGCAAAGACTCCTATGGGAAGGGCGTAGCAGGTCTGAGCACCCGGCATCTTTCCCATTTCATCAGAAGTGGAAGGGTGACAGCACACTGGCAAAGCCCAGGCTGCCAGGAAGGGCAACCGTGTCCTGGGGGGCACCAAGCCCGGCATTGCCAGCCGGGCCAGGGACGGGATGGTCCCACTCTGCCCTGCGCTGGGGCGGCCTCACCTCCAGTGCTGGGGGCAGGTTTGGGCGCCACAGCACAAAAAGGGCATAAAACTGTTGGGGAGTGTCCAGAGGAGGGAACAAAGGTGGGGAAGGGTCTGGAGGGGCAGGCGTGTGAGGAGAGGCTGAAGGCCCTGGGCTGGTTCAGCCTGGAGAAGAGGAGGCTGAGGGCAGAGCTCATGGGGCCTCCAGCTTCCTCCCGAGGGGGAGCCAAGGGGCAGGCGCTGATCTCCTCCCTCTGGGGCCCAGCGACAGAACCCCAGGGAACGGCCTGGAGCTGCCCCAGGGGAGGGTTAGGGTGGGGATCAGGAGAAGGTTCTTCCCCCAGAGGGTGGTGGGGCCCTGGCACAGGCTCCCCAGGGCAGTGGTCACCGCCCCGAGCTGGGCTGAGTTCAAGCAGCGTCTGGCCAACGCTCTCAGTCATCTGCTGTGATGGGGCTGGGCCTGTGTGGGGCCAGGGGTTGGGCTGGTGGGCCTGGGGGGGCCCTGCCAACTTGGGAGATTCTATGGTTATATGAAGGCGCTTTACTGGTCCAAGGACCTCTCTGTTCACTCTCCAGGGTATGCAGGCAGCACAGGGACACTGAAATACCAGAGTCTGCAACATCTTTCCTGCACGAGCCCAGCCCCAATGCCTGGGATTTCTGCTCTGCAAGGTCTCTTGACTGTATCTATCCATCACTGATCTGTGATGCACACCATCACCTCGTCCCCTGGTGCCACACACACTGTGCCTCCAGGCACTGGTGCCACTCCAAAGGCACCCAGGGCACACACGCCAGGGACACACCGGGTACTCACCCAAGGACAAGACTGGGGGGCATCACCAGTCATGCACTCAGATGCCACCATTACTAGCCCAGGGGCCCCCTCCTTTTTCATGGACAGGAGATGGACTCCTAGACACACAAGGCTCCAGGTAAGGTCAGGTGCTCCCTACGTTCTCTAGGACCATCCCCCAGCAGGGAACCGGACCTGCAAGTGCTGGGAACCTGCTCTCCAAGGCAAGTTTAAGTGCCCTGGCACCAGACCAGAGGTGAGAGCATAGGAAAACCTCACCATACAGTGATAGAAGAGGAAATACTGTTATCCCCAGGTTATATTCTGGGAGCAGAAGACCAAGACACTCATCCAGCAGATGCATGTCAGAGCCAGGAACCGAATCCTTACCTCTTTAGTTGTGGTTCAACAGGCTCCACTATTGCCACCCTCCAAACCCAGTGCTTTTCTCTTTTCTTGCTCGCAGACCCTACAATCCAATTCAGAGCAGTGTGCCCGCACCCCACCTTCTCAGTGTCGGCCAAGCGTAGTTAACAGCAGACCCTCCTCTGTGCATATTCCCCTCCCAGCAGACGGAAAATACAGGGTTAAGTACACTGTACTTGATTTTGACAAGGGAAACCAGCATGCCATCAGATCATGCTCAAGTGGAACCAATTACAGAGGGGAAAGGAAGGAGTCGAGCCCCCATCCCAGAAGCTGTTGGTTTGCAGCTGCTTTTTTTCTGTCCTTTCAGAGTTTCCAGGCCCCATCTCCGCCACAAAGGCGTTTTGCAACCACCGCCTGAGCAGACATGGAGCCAGGGTTTTGGGCTTCACCCTGTCCCACCACACCTAGAGCAGCTCTGGCCTCCTGCCCATCTGTGTTCCCAAGCCCATGCCAAGGCTACCTTTACTCCTGGCACACTAAAGCTTGGTTTAAAGTTGCAGGTCAAGCTCCATGAGATGGGCTGAGAAAGCAGAAAGAGGCCATTAAGGGCATGAACTTCTGTTGCCTTGGGTGAGATTACTCTAGACCCAAACCCAGACCCATCACTTACAACGCTGGTCCTGCTTTTGGATCACCATTGCTGTGGTAAATCCAGAGTTACACCTTCAGAGCGCTCCAGACTTGCCCTGCAAAGACTGGAGAACTCCAACAACATCTCCTTAAACCTTGGCTAACACCAGCCAGCACCATTAAGAGAGAGCTGGAGATGAACCAAGTCTCAAAGCCTGTGTTCAGGCCTTTGGCCTGTTCAGCCAAAGACAAGAACGGCACAACACAAATTGTCATGTGAGCTTCAGCCACCCATATTTAAACCCGACGCTGTAATAGCGTTACACCTAACTGTGCCACAAAACCAGACAAAAGTACCTTGGGCAAGATCACCACGTTACTCCTCCGGGAAAGACTTTGACCCATTGCGGTGTCAGGAACAGGCAGTGCCTTTGTGGGGATGGGTTGGGGAAGGCTGGGCCCTGCAGGGTGTTGCTGGATTAAGCCCCTGCCCAGACAAACACCTCCAAGTAAGAGGGAGAATTTAAAAATAATAAAACTAAAACCTAAACAAACAGTAACGGTTTGAGGGCTTTGCTTTGGAATAAAAGATTAGTGGACATATTGATTGACTCAAGGGGCTGGGACAAAGGCTGACAGCCGTGTTTATTTTTTATCGTCTGTCTGTGGACTCACTGTGCTCGTGTCCGAGCAAATATTTCACTAAGGAAGCTTATGAACTCACACATCGAGCATGGTCGGGTCACCTCCAGCTCAGCCTGCAGGCTGTCTGAACATGCTGCCACCAAAATACGTTAGCAAGAGTTGCAATGACTTAATGTTCTTAATTAAGAACTTAATGAAATTCAACAAGGGCAAGTGTAGAGTCTTGCATCTGGGAAAGAAGAATCCCATGTGCCAGTACAGGTTGGGGACTGAGCTGCTGGAGAGCAGTGTAGGGGAAAGGGACCTGGGGGTCCTGGTGGACGGAGGGATGACCATGAGCCAGCAAGGTGCCCTGGTGGCCAGGAAGNCAGAGCCACTAAGATGATCAAGGGAGTGGAACATCTCCCTTATGAGGAAAGGCTGAAGGAGCTGGGTCTCTTTAGCTTGGAGAAGAGGAGGCTGAGGGGTGACCTCATCAATGTTTATAAATATGTTAGGGGTGAGTGTCGGGAAGATGGAGCCAGGCTCTTCTCGGTCTCATTAAGTGATAAGACAAGAAGCAATGGGTCCAGGCTGGAGCATAGGAGATTCCGTGTTAACATAAGGAAAAACTTTTTCACTGTGAGGGTGACAGAGCATTGGAACAGGCTGCCCAGAGAGGTTGTGGAGTCTCCTTCTATGGAGGCATTCAAAACCCGACTGGACGTGTTCCTGAGTGATGTGCTCTAGGTGGCCCTGCCTTGGCAGGGGGGTTGGACTAGATGATCTTTCGAGGTCCCTTCCAACCTCTAATATTCTGTGATTCTGTGATTCTGTAATGTTTAGGACTAGACTGAGCTGAAGGTGTGTTCACACACCTCTGCAAAGCTACTCAGCCTTAGAAATACATGTTGCCTCCCTGCAGTGCTCGGAGAAAAGGTTCCCTGAATGTGGACTCTGTAAACCTTGCAGCTCAGAGCAAGACGACGAGAGCGAGCTTATCTGGTGCCATGAAACGCAGCTACTGCGGGATGCCGGGAAGGACCTGACGGGACTTACGGCAGGGGATACTGCGGCAAAGCGAGCGGCAGAGATGGAGGTGGGATGTGGCATTCCAACAACAGACCACAGACCTACAGATAAATTGTAGGGCTGCTGGTAGACCCATAGCTGGTCCCATCCCAGTTCCATGCTTCTGCACACACCCAATTATTTAGGAGAATTTAGGAGAAATCTCAGTGTGGCAGCTTGGGCACTGGTGAGTAATTCGGTTGTTGTCCGGATTTCAGGATCTTGTGCTAATACCTGGGGATGCTGTTGGGCAAGAGGTGGGTCACTCCTGCTAAGAGATAAGTGCATTGCAAAAGGCTCAGAGAAGCACAAAGGGGTTTTTGAAATACATCCTTCAAGACCTAGCGCTTCTTGAGGAGCTTCAGCCACTGTGAATGATTAACCTGCTGCACCCAACAGACCTCCCTGCTTCCAGCTCTTGATGCGAGGAAGCACATTCCTTCTGAAGCCGCCTCTTCCCACTGCTTCCCTGGTGTGCAAAGCCTCTGAACCACCAGCCATGCAAAAACCACAAGGAAGAACCCCCCAAAAAATAATCCCTGGAGAGGTTTAACAGACCAATTGCAAATATATTTGTGACTTTTCTCACTCTGCCTCCTTGTTAAGCCTTTCCCGTGCAGGTCGGTCACCCCAAACAGTGCAGGGACCCACGGCAGCAGGAGCCAGGGCTTCAAAGACAGGGGACAGGATGGGCATGATGTTCAGAGTCAGAAGTTGAGACCCTTCTGCTAAATCCCCAGGCAGCAGAGCAGGCAGCACTGCCTGCAAGGACGGACACCGGACAGGCGGGGACCACAGTGCTACAGCAATAAACCCAGAGCCGCGTTTCATATCGTTGTCAATTTGAAACATCACCTAAAAAAAGCACTTATTACAGGAGAGGGAAAAACCCAGAAGCCGTAAATGACTATTTTAAAGCTTTCAGCTGTTTAATTGTGGCTTTCCACACGGTGATAGAGAAGCCAGCGCCCTCACCACAAGAAGCCTCTCCTCCCCGAAGCGCTCTCTGCATCCCTTGTATCTAGGGAAATGCCAAGTATCTTCGAGGGAGACCTGCTGAACATCTCAACATGAAGGAGGACATCCAGCCTTGCAGGCGAGATGGTGGCAGTCACCCCAGGTGACAGCAAGGCAGGCATGACAGCCCTCCACAGAGGGAGTGGGGGAGCAGAGGAGCTCCTGAACCCTGCTGAGAAGATGCTTTGTTCCTCCTCTCCCAAGGACAGCTAGCAGGCATCAACGGCTGCTTTAAAAAACAGGTAGAGCTGCACTACGTCTCCGCACAAAACCAGTGATAATTCTCCAGCCATGGTTCTGTGCAGCGTCTCCAAGTGTTCAAGCCTTGGGTTGGGCTCTGCACCATCCACCACTCCCATCAAAGCCTAGGAGGGCCTCCACAGGGGAAGAGCTACGCAACTCTCCTGGAGAACACCAACGACCATGCATCTAAACCCCTGATCACCACCTGCTTCACACCTCTATGCACTGCAAATCCAAGGGAACGTTTTCAGATATGCTCTGAAGATTGTGGACCCCAGCCCTGCTTCCAAAAACAACACCTGCACTTCGGGGCCCCAATCCCAGTTCCTCCCAGTATGTCCCCAGGTCACTTTTGGACTTGCCTCAGGTTCCCCACCTCACTTTTGGACAGGAAGCATCAGCTCCCCGTTTGCTTTAGGAACTTTTGAAATGCGAACTGCAAATCTAGATGGAGTTAACATGAAAAAAAAGAGGCTGCCTTCGACTCTTGCTCACACACATTTTTTGCTCTTACAGCTTCTTGGCTGTTTTTCCCTCCTCTCCAGCTGCCAGGTCTTTAAAATACCACAGGACTAGAGCAAAAAATATAAAAATAAAAAGGCAGGCAGGAAATAAAAAAACAGGTAGGGGAAAGAAAGAGAATTTTAAAAAAAAGTTTTCTATGGCCCAGATGAACCTAGCCCTTCTGCTACACACGGCATTCCCTAGCGGGATGGGGTGACCATGCTGTGAAGAGTGGCCGCGGGCGGCCGTCCCCAGCGCTTCCCGCGGGTACTTACTGGTGCTTGTGCTAGTGCCGATGGTATTGATGGTTGTGGGGACGGAGGAGGAGGAGTAGAGGGGCAGATGGCCGTTCTCGCACGCCAGGTTTTTGTCCTGCCAGCTGGAAGCGCTGACACTTATGCCCGAGTCTCGAGAGTTTTGCCATCCGTTGAGTTTGTCGTCGGAGTTTTGTCTTTGGTGATAGTAGTGCGTCTGCCCGTAGTCCACCGAATCTGACCGACCTCTGCTCTGGCTCCCGAAGCCACCCGACGTACGGTCCTCCAGGTGGTTGAGCCACATGGCCAGGGCGCTCCTGTCCTCTAGGGAGGTGGCAGGGTGTATCAAGGCGTAGGACAGCAGCTGCCTGCTCTCCTCGATGTGTTGGTTGTGTTCGATCGAGTGGGCCAAGATTTTAGGCAAGAGTTTCATGTATTCGACTTTTGCCTCGATGTTTCCGGGCTTGAGTAAAGGCAGGTGGGTTAACAATAGGGAAATCACTTTATCCTTGGATTCCTGTTGCCACTGGTTAATGATTCCTGTTGAAGGAATAGATAAAAAAAAAAAAAGAATTGAGAAATCAGCAAACAGAGCTAATAAAGAAAGAAATAGGCTCTCGCAGGGTAAATAGGACATGCCAGAGGAACGCCTGCATGCGTGATGCCATGAGCATCTCCCAGGTAGAGGGTCACCGCTCTCCGAAAACCCAGGTTACAGCAAGGTGTGCCAAACTGGACACCAAGAGTCACCATACACTCCTGAAAATCACTCAAAAAGCCGAATTACAGGCACCTCTACAGCCACACAGCTCCACGGCTGTTGTCCCAACATTAATCAACGTCACGATTTGGTCCAGATTTTCCGTATCGTCGCAGATTACACAAATTACTACACAAAAAGTCTATGTGGATAAACTGAACCTTTTAAAAGCACTGGTTGGAAAAAAGGAAAAGGTCAAGGTCGAGCTAACACAGGCAGGACTCACAGAGGGCAAAGGAAAGAAAACATCCCAGCAGGAGGGCAATAACCAAGCCAGGGTGTTGGTCCATCCACCAGCCCCGTGTGATAAGCTGCCCCAAAGGTATTGAGGGAAGGGCTCAGCTGAAGCAGCCACAGAGCTATTGTTCCTCTGTTAGCTCACAGCAGATAGGAGACGGCTGTCTTAGAAGACCAGAAAAAAGAAACCAAACACAGAGTTTAGCTTTAAAAATATGCAAAAGGAAAAGCCAAGGAATTACAAACCGGTCACTTAACTCAAACTCCTGGAAAACTGATGGAACAAATAATGAAACAACCTATTTGTAAGCACTTAGAAGATAACAAGATGATAAGTGACTGCCGACACCAATTTGTCAAGAACAATTTAATTTCCTTCTGCGACAGAGTAACCGGCCTGTGAGTAGCTGGAGAAGCAGTCAGAGCCGTATATCTTGATATTCATTAGGTGCTGCCGCACACGGCTTCCTCAGCAGCACGCCAGAGAAACACGCTCAGGCGAAACTACTCTAATGTGGGCACACAAATCATCAGAAAACCACATGGAGAGAGTCGTTACTGGTGATTCACCGTCAGACTGGGAGGATGTGCTGAGCAAGGAGACCTGGCCCGGCCGTGACACTACCCGGTATGTCATAGGTGATACGGGTGATGTGATACACGAATTCAGTGCGCAGGTACCATGCCAGGAGAAATGAAAACGCTCCAGAAAACTGGATTAGAAGTCAAACAGTCTTGAGACCTGGAGAAAAGTCAGAAAAAACCAGCGGCATTAAGTAGGTGCAAACATCTGCATGCAGGTGGGAACAAACCGCCGTGCAGTACCGGGAGGGGAAGAGCCTGGGGTCAGGAACGCTGAACGTCAGTCAAAATGCCACACTGCATACAAAAACCGCACTGGCCAGGCTGTCATCTGTCTGAGAGGTGGAAGACCGACGCGGACGAGCTGTTCTCTGTGTCTCCTGGGGGTTGTACTAACAGGTTTGAATCTCAACAAAGGTGAATGGAGTCAGACATGAAGAAGCTATGTTCTACAGGCAGGGCTAGCGATGCGCAGGGAGAGACTGCCTACGGATGTTGGGAAATCTCCATCACCAGAGGATCTTCACGGAGAGCTTATAAAATACCAGCCAAGTATAGCTCAGGATCCACCTAGACAACCCGACTGACGCTTCCCAGGCCCACGTCAGTCTTCTCCAGTGCTTACCAAACACCTCTATGAAGCCTTCAAACTTTCAGTCCCTATAGCAGGTTGTGCCTGAGGGTGCCACAACTGAACTGGCTGGTGAACAAGTACTTTCTTCTGTTTGCTTTCAACCTGCTGCTCAAAACTTCACCAAGCGAAACGCCCATGTCATTAAAAAACGCCAGCATTTTATGTTTTCCCGGTCTTTCTGCTGTTTCCTATCCATACTGCAGAGGAAGCTGCTCTCAATCTTTGATTATTCCTGTATCTTTCATGTATTTTTGAGACAGAGTAACCAAACCCGCACCAATGACATGAAGATCTGGATATCCGTCTGTAGGATCACCCATCAGGTTTGCTCTCGGGAAGGCTCACGTTGCCGTCCACCAGCTAACCCAACCTTTCACCACCCCACCATCCACAGGAGGGTTATTACAGTAGGGCCTTTTCCCAATTACGGCCAAACCCTGCATGTAGGTTCCTTGACACGACTGCAGTGGTGAGCAGCACCCACCCCTCCAGCTTTGCCTTCCCAGTTTTAAGGCTTGCAATTGTTTTAATAGGAAGCCACTAGATGGCTTGCTGGAAACGCCAATGGCTCTCACTGGAACTTTCCGCAGAGGTATTTACATCTCCACAGACTCACCCCTCCTCCAGAGCTGCTTCCCAACCCAGCTGCCAGCGTGCCTGAGCCACCTCGTGCTGCTGCATCAAGAGGCACAAGGGACATGGTGTGGCATGCCTTTGGTAGAGAAGGAACTATCTCATCTGCAGCAGAGGTGATGTTCAGTACTCTGCGTGCCCTCCCATTCCCGTGGAGATATTGTGAGGTTGGTTTTGGTGCTAAAGAATGGGATTTGGAAAGCAACACTCAACCTAAGTGAAGTTGTGAAAAATACACGAGCGTAGCAGAACGCAAGGTCCACTCCACAGCAGGTAGGTGACACACACCTTCTGATGCAATGCAAAGCAACTTTTATCCTGGGTCATAACTCACCATCCTGAGCCCTTCCAGCTCACTGACATTTTCTGCCAAAAGCACAGTGGGACTGAAGCCAATCTTTGGGGGATCCAAACGCAACCTCTGCACCCTGAGCCAGGCTCTACCCTCTGAGTGTAGGGTATTCTGGAGAGGAGCAACCCCAAAATACTTTGGAGCAGCTCTGCTGCTTTGCACAGAATAATTAAACTCAGGTACTGGTCGAGAAAGCGAGAGAAAAGCCTTCAAGACCCTTTGCTTTTGGAAGCCCTTAGGTGGGACATTGCATCTAAATCCTCCTGTGGATGCAGCCACTGGGATGCCCATATGGCACCTGCCTCTCACGACGTACCCCAGTGGGTCGGGGGGACCTGGCACAGAGGCAAAGCTGCGAGCAGGGAGAAGTATGATCTAAAGTCTTCGTCTTTCTTTGCAGTAGGTGGGTTCCCACCCCCGTTTTCACTATCCCCCCTTGCCACGAGAACCTCCTATACAGCTCTGCCTCTGCCTTCCCCGAAACACTTGGTCTTGGTCTCGTTACTATTTCTCGTTGCTACCACTGTTTTTTCTGTAAGTCCAGAGAGTGCAGAAGTCAACATGAGTCTGGATCATTATTTGTAAAGCTGATGGAGGCAGATTTGTGCTGTAAGGATGGCACCAGTTGGAGCTCAGCACAACTTAGTGTTCACCACCTCTCCTGTGACCACTTTACTTCCAAGCCCCGACATGGGGACTGCTGGAGCGAGTCCAGCAGAGGCCACAAAGTTGATTTGAGGGCTGAAGCCCCTCTGCTCTGGAGACAGGCTGAGGGAGTTGGGGTTGTTCAGCCTGGAGAAGAAAAGGCTCTGGGGAGACCTAATTGCAGCCTTCCAGTCCCTAAAGGGGCTCCAAGAAAGCTGGAGAGGGGCTGGTTCCAGGGCAGGGAGGGACAGGACAACAGGAATGGGTTTAAACTAAAAGAGGGGAGATGGAGTTGAGATCTGATGCAGAAATCCTTCCCCATGAGGGTGCCCAGAGAAGCTGTGGCTGCCCCTGGATCCCTGGCAGTGCCCAAGGCCAGGTTGGATGGGGCTTTGGGCACCCTGGGCTGGTGGGGGGTGTCGCTGTCTATGGCAGGGGGTTGGAACTAGCTGACCTTTGAGGTCCCTTCCAAACTTAACCATTTTATGATCCTATGACCGCCAGCACCAGGATGCCAGACATGGACACAGCATGATGCCTTTAGCACCTGCTGTGGCCAAACTGCTTAGCCAGATTGCTCGATTTTGAAACACTACTGGTTGCGTACAACACCTACTGCACAGGAGGGACACCTCTCACACCTCTGTCTTGCACCAGCTAAAGCCTGAGCGTTTGCCCATTAGAGCATCTCCGTATTTTCCACATGGAGATGTAATTCCGCTGCAGGCAAAGCTTTGTGTCACGCTTAATCTTATTTATCTGCCCCCTCTCTCTCCTGCTTCTTGGCCGGCTGCCTGGGAGGTGAAAGCCCATCTTATTTCCTCCCCTCCTGCCGCAGAGGGACTTCACCCCTTCCCTTGTCACCCCCACGTTTTATCGTTGCCGTCGGGGCGATCTGGCAGGTCTTGCAGGCTGGCACAGCCAACCCCCAGCCCGGCTCTGCCTGCGGGGAGAGGCTGCGGGATTTTGCAGCAGCTTGGATAAACTGAGAAATCAAAAGATGGTTAAAAAAAGGCACGCAAGGCACTGCTAAACGTCGGTGTCGCTTGTGCATAGGAATTCTGTAGCAAAATGCATGCGGAAAAAGCAAAGCCTGGTGCAAACTGGGTGCAGGAGAGGAGGAGGAGGCAAGTGGCTGTGGCCACATGGGGATGTGGACTGAGTGTGAAGGTCATCGCTGTAGAAACACAGGATGCTTCCAGAGCTGCTTCTTGCAAACCTTGCCTCGGACCTCCAAGAGATTTGAATGTTTAAAATCACAGCCCCAAAAAGATGGAGCATTGATCTGAAAGCTCACAGCCAGCAAGGGGCTGGGCACCCTTCCCTGCCCCAGCCCGGGCAGGAGTCGCTCTCCTTCTCAGCCAGCAGCGGGATGTGCACAATTAAACAAAAATGGAAAGTAATTAGATCCGAAAGAGGTTTGGCTCTCTCTGAGATGGGGCAGAAGGTCAGGCTTAATCCTGTCTGCCAGAAAATAGAGGGATCTGGAGCGGGCGGTGTGTGAGGAGGAAAGCTGGGGGTGCCTCTGGGTAGGGGGAGAGGGGCTGGCCACCCCCCCCAAATCCCCTCTCCACCCTCTCCCCAAACACAGGCGCCCCCGCTTCAGCTCCCTACCTGCTGTCACGCACTCCTGGACATCTGGGATGTCTCACCCTTTATTGCCAGAACAAGCCCCCCACCACCACCCCTGGGGTCAGCCACCGTTAGGATGTGTCCTGGTGTTGGGCTCCCACGTCCCAGGGTCCCAGCTCACTGCCTGCGGTGGTGTACGGGGTCACAGGCACTAATCACATTACAGCCTCATTAGCTCCCCGCAGGTGCTGCTTCAAGGACGCCTGATGCTTTCCATCAGGAGGCTTTTGCTGCTCTAAGGGATGGCGAGACTATCGGTGTCTGCAGCAGGCAAATCTGAGCACAGAGAAAGCCCCAAAGTGAGAAGCTCCACCTTGCTGCTTTGAAACTCCCCCAGCTCCCTGTCCTGCCCATTGTCATTGCAACGACATCTCCTTTTGGAGATGAGCTAAAATAACTGACCATGAGCATCATAGAATCATAGAACCATAGAATGGTTTGGGGTGGAAGGGACCTCACAGCCCATCTAGTTCCCACCCCCTGCCATGGGCAGGGACACCCCCCACCAGCCCAGGCTGCCCAAAGCCCCATCCAACCTGGCCTTGGGCACTGCCAGGGAGCCAGGGGCAGCCACAGCTTCTCGGGGCACCCTGTGCCAGGGCCTCAGCACCCTCCCAGGGAAGGATTGCTGCCTCCCAGCTCAGCTCCAGCTCCCCTCCTGCAGCTTCAGGCCCTTCCCCTTGGCCTGGCCCCCCCTGCCCTGCAACCAGCCCCTCTCCAGCTTTCCTGCAGCCCCTGCAGGCACTGCGAGGGGCTCCAAGGGCTCCCCGCAGCCTTCTCTGCTCCAGGCTGGACAACCCCACCATCCTGAGGAGCCAGCTCCTGCCCCAGCCCTGTGACCCCTGCACCGGGAAGGGACGGGAGCTGCCAGCAACCCCTGAAGCAGAAAATCCTGATTTTTATTACAGGACTCTTTCTTGGGTGAGAGGCTGAATGAAGGTGGGCTGTGAAACTACCTTCTAACACAGGACAACGTAACCCCTACAATTTTGCTGCTGAAGAGCACAGCTGATGCACGTGTGGAGTGTCTGCATATAGAAATAGCACCAAATACCGCTGGATCCTGCTTCCAAACTGCGCTATGAAGAGGTCCAATACTATCCTGGAACCGGCGGCTTTCTGGCTTGAGAAAGAGGTGATGTTAGTCAAATTAATAAGCACTTGACAGATTTCTCTGCCAAATCTGCTTAATGACTTCTGGATTCCTGCAAACCGCTAATTGACTTCATGTCCGGTGGTGACGGATCCACCCCTAATGCCACACTGCATGAAGGACCTTCTTGCCTCTACTTTGAACCTGCCTCCTGATAGATGACTGGGTTATTTCAGCCGCCAGCGAGGCACGTGGAGCTCCTGAAGCTCTTAATGATGTACTGGGAACAGCTGGAGTCTTCCAAAGGTAAAGCCAATCTGGATGGACAAAGGCAGGGATATACACGGTTCCTGTGGACGCCTGGAAAAACCAGCTGGTCCCTGCATTTAGAAACGTAGCTAACTGCCTGGTTTTTTCTTTTATTTTTGATTTTTTGCAAACAGACCTCTGCTCTCCACCTCGAACACACCAACCCTGCCCCAAAAGACAGTCATGGACAGCTGTCAGCGTAGACACACGAATGCCTGTGTCCCACCAGGTGAGACATCTCCAAGGAACAATGGCAATGGGAGATACCTCTCACGTGCTTAAAAAGACCCCAAACCCAACCAACCCCCACCAAGATAAACCTTTTCATTTTGAAAGCAGAAATTGGGTTATCCTCCTGTTGACACGTACGACTTCTCACACTTCACAAGTGAAGCAGTCAGATATGACGATTGGGGTTTTGACGACGCGGGCGAGATGAATGACGTGTAGTTTATGAACTAGACAACAGCTTATCATGAGTAACAAGGACAACAATTAAAGACTGAAAGTGTTTTAAAAACTGCCCAAGCATTTTTCGAGTCACAAAGTGTATGTTCCAGCAGCAGGCTTGGTATCATTGCTCCACAATGGTAAGACAGTGCATTTAAGGGCTCCAGTTGTCAGTAAATTGCTCTTAAATTACTGGGGCTTTATGCCCTTGTTTTCAGTTTAACAACATTTTCCATAAAAAGTTCTCAAAAGCCCATTCAGATAATTTTCCCAAGCAAGAAATGACTAAGAGTTAGGTGTACATCTGAAGGGCACCCATCAAACAGCACCTTCACAGCAGGGCTGAATGGACTGGCACTCTCAGATGTACTCAGGGAGAAAAAACCCAGGAATTTACACCAAAAATTTAAGTTGGGAACCCTGATCTTGCAAAGTGACATGCTGCAGCACTAGGGATTGGAGAGAAGAACTGAGCGCTCCCCACCAAGTCGTACTAGGGATGGATGACACCAAGGTTTTCACGACTTGGGTGGCCAACAGCAAAGCAGAAATCCAATCTGCGCTTAGGCAGCCTGCAACTGCTTCCAGCGAGCCGTCCAAGTGATGGCTATTTCTGGGTTTGCAGGAAGGTTTTGCAGGACGCCTTCCTCAGCAGCTCCCACAAGACGCTCCCATTGTTCACCGTTTCCTGAATTACCGACGCAGCGCTGGCTCTGGGCGACAGGCAGAGCTATAGGGGGGCACCCACTTCTTTGGCAGAGGTGGAAAAATCAGTGCCCGGATTCCTCCTGTTGCTTAAAGACCCAGCAGCACATCACTACCTGCCAGCTCCTCCATACATGCACGCAAGATGCTGTGCTTCCACCAAAATCACCAAAATTGGTGGCAGCCAAGTCATTGCCAGAGTCAGTCCCGGTATCTCACACCTACAGCAGCTGCATGGGTGTCTTCACCAGGGTAAAAGGGGTCAAGACACCCGACCCTGCATATGAACACAGCCCAACAACGTCTGTTTGGCCAAAATGTCATCTCCCAGTGAACGGCCACCAAGAGACAAACCCCAACCCTACATCTACTGGCTATTTGTTCCGGTGTGTCCCAAAACCTTTCGTTTGCCTTCATTTCCAGTTGAATTTATCTGGTTAAAGCTTGAATTTATCTGGCTTCAGGATAAATTCTGGTCTGAATTAAAGAGCTCCCTGATGTCCTGCGTTTTCTCAAGTGAAGGTACTCAGGATTCTGCACTCAAGACACCTTCCAGTTGTGTTTGTTAAGCTTAGCAGAAGCTGAATGTCCCGTCTCTTAACAGGTCATGGCTCTATGCTCACTGACCCTGAGCCCATGGTAACACTTCTGCCAGATCTATGACTTCCACCAGCTGCGTGAATTGAGTCTTACCTGGCTTGGTGTGAAGCATGAGAGGGGTGGAGAGACCACACCCCACCTCACACAGGGTGGTTTGCAGTGAAGTTAAAGCAGAATAAAAAAAAAAACAGAAGATTTTTCAACGACAAGTCTGAATTTGCACCATGAATATTGACCAAGGGCAGGCTGCTGCCAGTCCCAGCCTTCCTGCAACTGGATTTACTGGTCTGTGAGATGGTCCAGCTCCCCACCACCCATCAAACAAATCTCTGCAACGCTGCTGCGGCCACAACCCTCTGCCCTGGCTCCAGCCACAGCCGCTCGCCTGAAGGTGAACCGCAGCATGTTTCCAGACGAAGGGATTTCAATTATTATTTGCAGTAATTAGCACCTGCATGCTGACCCATTCGCAGCATTTTGTTTGGGTGAATATACATCATTCTCTTCCTAAATCAGCCTCACTCAAAAGACCGACATTAAAGAAAACAAAGCGAGAACCCTGTTGGAAACCCTCTCTGAACCCCATCCAGAGCACATCAATACCCTCGCCATTAAACCTGGCAGCCTTCTCCCTCCACGAGAGGCCCGATAATAAGAATTTCAGCATGTGCCTTTTCGTTATTGCAACCGACGCTAATTAAAAGAAAAGAATCTCAATGATAAAGGCTATTGGAGACCTGCCAGTTGCACAAGACGGAGATGGAAGCTGACACCGAAACGCTGGTGAACCTGAATCCTGCTCCTCGTCTCACCCAAATCGATGCAAAACCGCGGCTAACACAGCCAGCAAGACACTGGTGATGTCTCCAAGCATTTCTACGGGCTGGGAGGCTGCAGCGTGGCGTGCAAACCCCCTGCTACATTCAAATGGGTTTGGATTTATGCCTGCGCTAGAGCTGACCTCAGCACGGAGTGGGAGGACCCGATCCTATACGTCCGAAGGCAACGGGAGCTGTGCCAAACAGCATCAGCGCCTGCTGGATCTGGCATCCGTGGCTTCCTGGCATCTCCCGCATCTCCGTGCTGCAGCGGCCAGGAGAGGCTAGCTCTGCATCCTGGGAACCGCTCCTTCCCAGGTCCCTGGAACCGCTCATGCCAGTGGGTAACGCAGGGTTTGACAGAGGAAAAACCGAAAAACGTCTCAGCCAGCTTTTTGATTTCTCTCCCTCCCGTGTAGGTCTAACAGCCTGACTTGGGGAGAAATTTAAGGAGTGGTGGCCAAGCTCTTTCCCTGTCACAAGCCTTTTCTAGGAGCTGGGAAAAGCCAGAATGTCTGCAATCAAGCCCTGGACGCCAAGAGGGTTTGGGGACTGTTACTCAGGGCAACTGGGGCTCTGCGCTTTCCGTTCCGGAGCACCCACCCCAACAGCTACGAACCTCTGGGTCCAAGGTGGTTGCACGGCTCAGCGCTACCCCAGCGTCTTCAGACTACAAAGGGAGATAAAAAGGCAATCGCCCAATTCCCCCTTTCCCAAGCTGACCAGCTTCTGTGCAGACTTAAGTGCAGATGACCCCTTTGGAGGACAGAAGGACCTTTTGTTCATCAGCACCCATAAGGAGAGGACAGATAGACGGCAATCTGAGCCTTGTATCATGCAAAGCACATGCAGAACATCCCTTCTCCATCACCCACAACCCACCTCACGCTCCAGCTCCGCAACGATGCCAAGGAGCACCAGCACTAGACAGAAAATTTGCCAGTGATACGTTGCAACGTATCAGTTCACATGGCGCTGGCTCTCCTCCGCGTCTCCAGTAGCTACATCAAAACGCCCTGGGGGGGATAAGACACGAGCCCTACTCAACTCATTGCCCTTCCAAAGGCAGTTCTCGTTGGGCAGCAGGTTCAGCTCTTTATTACCAGCAGCTCCCCTCTCCATCAAGGTCTCCAAAGTAACGGCAGCCTTGGCAAGTGTCCTTTCTGTAGGATCAGTGCCTTCCTTGTGTGGAAGAAATGACTGAAAAGGATGCCCCCAAGCTGAGCATCTCGAGCTGGGACTGCGCTTCTTGATCCCACAGCAGGGACAGGGTTAGCAAGTTGGGAATTTTGGCACTGAAGCCAGCCTCAAAGACAACCCTTCATCAGATCTTCTCATCCCATCACCCCAAACAGGCTGATTAAACCCCACCAGCAGAGAAAGCAGCAGGGCAGAGAGTTCGGCACTCTCCATCCAAGTTATAAACTCAAAAGGGAGCAAAATGCTCATTATTTTGGTCAGAAGCAGAGCAAATTGGGAGATCCCTCAACAAAACGTCCCTTAATCCATGCTGAGAGCCACAAGGACAGAAGAGCCCAGCTTTACTGTGCTGCAGCGTGAGTAGAAAAAAGATCTTCACATTTTTGACACTATTTTCCCCCTCTACCTTGCGAGCTTGCCAGAGCTCCAGTTATTAGGAGGCTGTTTGTACAAACCCAGGAGCTATATATTTTTAGCACTGGAGAATTGCACGGCACGATCATTAAGCGTGCTTCCGCAGACAGCAACAAGAGCAGGGATTTTTCCTTCTCTAAATTGGCTGCAGCCACTACAGTCTGAGCCCAAAGCAGACTTTCAGGAAATTCAGAAGGAGCGGGAGTCTTTTTCCATGACATATTTAATACCAAGCTGAAGTACACTCCATTTTCATACCGTGCATCTGATGGGAGGTTTTATGGCTTTGTTTTCGAGGCCGGATCTGTTGCACACCTTTTGTTACAGAGCATAATACCATGTGTTATCACAATACTCCCTAGCAACACGACTTTTAATTTAGTGCAGAGCTTCACAAGGTTGAGAGCATCTCACTGATTCAAAGCAAAGGATGGGAAAACTTATCAAAAGCCACACAGGTGCCAAGGGAACCTACACCAACCACATGTACGATGGCGTTTGAGGTCCTCAACGTGATGTGGCCAGCACTGGTGTGGAGAACACCTTGGGAAAGATGAATTTTTGCTTCACCAATTTCACAAGCTGCAATCCAGCCGATGCTGTCTCATGGAGTGATAACTACATTGATGACGGTGGCGCCAACGGGTGTGAAATAAGAGTGAATATCCCACCAGTTCCGCCCAAGTGCTCAGTGACTGGACAGAAAAACATGAGAAACAGATCAGCACCAGAAGTAAGAGCTCAGAGCCAGATGGGGCATCAGCAAAGATGAGGTACCATCTCCTCGCTTCTCACCCAAAGGCCAGGAGGACAGATGCTTGGCAGACAAATCAACCGACCTCCTACTAAAGCTGTTCTGAAGAGTGACACCAGACAAGGACTCACAGCACCGGTTTCTCTTTACATGCTGGAGCACAGAAGCTCCTGGGCATCAGGGGCATCATGCTCCCAAGCCTCAGATGGGGAGGACGGTCTTTTGAAAGTGCAGGAAAAGAGCGCCTGGGTCCCACCTGACAACAGAGAGTGTTCAAAACTGCAAAAGCACCATCAATGGTGTGGATACCATCAGGTGAGGTGTTTCTCCACCTCTACCCACTGGTGCAGAAGAGCAGCAGAAGGCAGGAGCACTATCCATACAAAGTGGGCGGAAGAAAACTATCACTGCAGAAACGACACCAAAATGCTGTCCTGGGAGAAACTGCTGCTGTTGTTGGGCCGTAACGGGAGGAGCAGAGGGGAATCCATCAGCCCTTGTGCATGCAGCAAGGAGACAGAAATATCAAAGTAGCCATGCCAGGTCTGATGGACAAAGATATCCTGACGAGACCCTGGGTCAAGTGGCTGTTGTTGGCTGTTGTGCAAAGTTAGCTGAGCTTAGCTGGCCTGCAGAGGCAGCTCGGCCCACGGCAACGCGATGGGTCAGCAAGGATTAAAAGTATAATTAAACAGGGGGCTGCAGATTACTTCCAGAAGTCCCATCACTTCTTCGAGTTGGCGAGCTCAGCAACGGCAGAACGCTGCTGGTTTCGCTGCTTCTGGGACACAGGGCTACAGGTGGGAAACGAGTTCACTGCCTGCTTTCACTTATGCTGGCGATAAATTGCTCGTATGCCTCCACACGCCCTCAAATCCAGACTTTCAGTGGAATTTCCTAGGACGCAGGAAGCCAAAGAAATAAAACACGCGATTTCTGTATCGCTTCTTTGAGCTTAATCCATAAAACCGCCCCAAATCTTCCTTGCTTTCAGCAAGGAGACTACAGGCACAACCACAGGCACGGAGGAAATGCTCCTCTGACTTCTTCATTTCAATCGCAAAAAGCCTTTTAGCAAAAGCTCAATTGAAATGTAGATAAGTTCCTTCAAAGGCTAAAAAAAAAATTAATAAAAAATTATGTGAATGTCATAACTGTGTTGCCTAACATGGATAAAGGATTTAGAAGGGGGGAAAAAAAAATACTAAAAATAAGTTATGAAGGGTATGTAAGGTATTGATATACAGCACATGGTTTAAACTGCTAATCATTGAACAGATTCCAGTATAAAAATAAAGAGACTGAAGCTGCACATAATGGAGGAGTTGCTCTATTTATAAACTTCTCTGTGCAAAGGGCAGGCGAGGGCTGGGACGAGCAGGCAGCAGAGGCAGAGAGCCACTACTACGCAGCCTGTATTCTGCAGCAAAATCAACAGATTTGCTTTATTTTATTTTTTTTTTCGAAAGCATTGTCAACAAAACCAACCCGAGTCGTCCCAGAGCCTGCGCGCCCCAGCCATGTGAGCAGCATTTACAGCTCCCGCATGTGACAGCTCTCCCAATTTAGCCAGTAACTGACTCCCTCTGACCTGCAATAACACCGCTCCCAAATTAGAGCCCTCAATTTGACTTGGCTTCGGTTCTTCCCTCCCAGTGACATAAAGCATCCTTCCCCCCCGCGCCACCCCCAACATTCCTAATCCCGTCCTTTCACACTGCCAACTCAAACTCACAGAAAAAGCTCGGTGGAAAAACACCAAGAGACAAAAACAACAACAAAATCAGGCAAAAATTCCAAGTTGGTGACATTCAGCTGGAAAAGCTCAATGACTCACATGCAAATAAAATCTGCCTAAATTCGCTGCTGCATGACGCAGGCCACTGGCTTCGACATAAAAAGGCCAGGATGAAATCATCCACAATTAAACCGGAGCTCGGGAGGCTGCAAAAGCAGCCGCATCAGCGCGGTTCCCTTGGCTTAATAGGAAACACAAAGGAAGGAAGTTCAGCGGAGTGAGAACATCCCCCTTTTCCCCTCCTTTCCACCGACACCTCGCGCCATCAGTCATCCCCAACCGTCGGCACGGCTCCTCCGGCATCACACGTCGGCGCTCAGCTCCAGCAAGCTGCTGGCTAGTAGGCGGCTGCCAGCTTTTAATGGTCTTTCCTGGAATACTAGCTCAAAAGTAAAATAAAAATAAATGTGGCTACGTAGGAAGGCAAACCCCCACCAGTCAGCGACTCCTTCCAGAGATTTCTGCCCTGTCCTTTGCAGAATTCTATGATATATTGTAGAATTAACATTTACAAACCTTGGACCAAATCCAGCCCCTCCCCAAATCCCCCGTATACGCGAGGAGGGGGAGAGGGATTTCAAATCTCAGTTCTTCTCTTGCATTGCAACAGTGCTTTTAGATGTTAGGAGTTCTCAGACATCATCTGAAGCCACGCCGCAGAAACGCACTTGGGGCGCAGGGTTAAGGCAGGGAACGGGGTGCCGGGGGTTCCCCTTACACCAGCATTGGCACCAGGCTCCGTGCCCCTAACCTTCCAACCCACCGTTCGTGGGGTTGTGCCGTGAACCAGGTCATCGGCCTCCTCCAGGCTAAAAATACCATCAGGAAGGGGGGAATAAACTAAAAAAGGTCATTTTAACCTAGATCAGGTTGCTGATGGGATTCACAGCATGGCTCCACAGAAGGCTTTTAAGGAAAAACAATCCTTTAAGCAAGCGCTGGCCCCTCTGCACCCCAAAACGCTGCTGTGGGGAAGAGCCAGCGAGCGGCCGACGGGGATACAGGACGACAGTGCCCCAAGCATCCCCAGTGGCCGCAACCAACGGCTCATGGCGCTTAATTTCGGCTAGGGTTATGCAAGGAGTCCGCAGAAATTCGGTGACGGGCTGAACACTCAGTGAGAAACCAGGTGCGTGACCCTTTACGGGGTTGCCCCCCGCCGGGGCCGGGTACCCGTCCCTGGGATCAGCCGCAGAGCCGAGCTGCTGAAAGGTCCCAGCCCGAGCCGACGGCTCCTCAGCGCTTGCTCCGGCTCGAAGTGGCTGCAGAAGCAGGGTGTTAACAGGTCCATAAAAGGTAACCGGGAGACGCGAATCTCCTGCCAGCGAGCCTACGGAGGAATCCGCACCTCCCCGGGGGGAAAAGAAAATGAAAAAAATAAATACACAGAGGTCTGCAAGAGGGGAAGGGTTGAAACCGCCTGCAGGAGGCCATCCGACAGAGCCCAGGCCATCTGGTCACCCACCCTGCGCAGTGACACTGCCCTCCCTTCGCCACCAGATGCTAATTCCTTTCATCCTGCCTGGCCCTCCGCTGGTGTAATTTTAGGTCTGTGAATAGGCCCATCTGCCTTTGAGATGCTCGTTTATTTTGGGCTAAGCCCTCCCTTTCACCACTCCCTTCTTAAAGGAAGTCCAAATCGGGCGCCGCTGGAAACGGCGTTTCTTCTCCTGTCCTCTAATCAGCGAGCACTAACGAGCTACCTAGAGCATGCTCTGTAACGCCACCACTCGTAAAATCAGGGGGTGTCATTATCTTCAAAGCATTTTGCAAACATTTTCGGTCCTCCTCGCGTTACCACCGCAAAGCAGTAATTATTCACTTCTCTCTGAATATGGTGGGCTTGGTCCGGCATCCTGGAGCTCGGCCAAGACGTGCTCAGCAAAACTGAACACGGCCAAAGTAAAGATGAAACAAACTGGTTCCTATCTTTGGATGCTAGGGACTGCTACCATTGCTTCCTGTCCCACAGCAGACATGGAAATGGTAAAAATACAAATAAATGCTGGAACCGCACCGGCCAATAATGTAATTTCCACGTATTAAGAGGAAACGCAATGCCTGGAGAAAAAAAGGAGTTGCAAGGAAAGTTGTGCTTTTATACCCATCGAAGTGCTGTGAATGAAAGTCACCATCACCATCTGCTGCTCCTCTCAGCAAAATGCTGCATAAAAATGCTGCAAAACCCCCTTGTGCCCGAGCCACCTCCAGTCCTGCCAGGCACCACCAAGCCCCTGCAGAAAGAGGAGACCAGGAGCTGGATGGAGAAGGTTGTGTGCAATGTCGTGTCCACGTCTGCTGGCACTGACGTTTCCAAACTCTGCACCTTGAACCCGAAGCAGTTGAATGCACCCCTCAACAACGCTTCTCCCTGGAGCAGACAGGGGTTGGGAGGGGAGAACGTCCGTGGTGGCTCCAGGTTGGCTTCCTTAACTTCAGATGGCGCTGAGAGCACCACAGCGCACTCCCGGTTGGGGTGACTGCATGGACACCCCCAGGCACAGCTGCACACAGACAAACCCCAAGATCACAGCAAGGCCATGGGGGACCCCCACCAGGCTGGGGGCTCAGCCTACCCCTTGGGATGAAGTGGGATCCTCCTCCATGTCCCAGCCAAAGGCTGGTCCAGGATTAGTCAGGACCACAGTCAGCGTGGGCTAATGGGCTGAATCTGTGTTATTTGCCAGCCATGAAATAATTATTTTCCCTTCTTTGTTAAGATGTTCATAAGCATCTGGGGCAGGTGGGAAGAGTAATCCTGCCTCCCAGGTAATTCCTCCCACCACAAAGTGGCTTCTTGCACAAATCCAGGTTCTGCCAAGATGTGCAGCTCTCCCAAGGATTTTTTTTTTTAAGATGAAGAAGGTTGTGGTTCGGTTTGAGGTCTGGCCTGGTTCTCAGCTCTCCCGTGAACCTCAGGAGCTACCAGGACATGAAGGCTATTCCTGGAAACCAGCATCAGACAACAGAAAACATCCGTATGGGGCAGCCCCTCTTGCTGCATGCACCCCACACACTGAAGAGCAAGAGCTTGTTATGCTACCAAGCTCCTCGCAAGGAAAAGGTACCCAGGATTTAAAAACCAGAAAATTTATGGCAATGCTTGAGGTGTAAAAATGCAGCCCTGGTTTTGGCTGGCCACAACCCTCTGCCCTGCGGGAACCTGGGGAAACACCTATGAAGCACCTGGCTGCTCATCGCTTCAAAGTCTCTGCAGCAAATAGAAGAATAAAGAATTTAATTGATCTGATCAGATCTCCGATTCGACAAGATTTCCTCCTTGGGTGAAAAGTGACATATTTCGCTTTGGCTTTAAAGCACAACGAACAGAAAACTACGATAGCTTGGCTGCAAAACCGGGATGAGCAGGTATGTGTGTGCCCCTCTGCCCCTGCGGCACGCTCCGGGTGCAGAAGCCCCAGGAAGAGTCAGGCAACGCAGACATCCATCCCTTCCTCTTTCTGCTATTCACATCGCACTTGACCAAAGCCCAGCGATGAGTCACAGTAAGGAGGAGACTTTCTAATTTCACCCACTTTGATCCTGCCCTGAAGTGCAAACGTCAAAGAGGAGGGAGGGGAGAGCTGGGGGCTGAGTCAGGGAGGAAGGGAAAAATCTGTGCATCTATAACAGAGCCATTCAAAGCAAAGTGAAACTCCTCTTTTTTTTACAAATGAGAAAAAAAAAAAAAGAAAAAGAAAAAAAAATGGACTGGAAGAGCTGACTCACCAGTTAACAGCTTGTACCAGAGCAGCGGTACCAGCACTCACTCGGGTGACTCCCTGTGTCTTTGTCAGCTGTAACAAGCACTCACAAGGCAGAAACACCGGCTGAAAACACACCTTTCACCACGGAATTAACTCACTGTGCTGCCCGCGGCTGGCGTGTAAAGGCAGCTGGCTCGTCTTTCCTTCATAACCAGCTTCATGTCTTGCTTCTCGTATACCCACAAAATGCTCCAGGACCTCAACACAAAGAGCGACATTGTTCCTTCAGAATAAGGCTGCTGTTTGCCCAATTTTTATTTATATTTCACGAAAACATCCCAGGAGCTGCGAGGCTTTGTTTGAGGGGAGGCGGATAAAACGACCTGGCAGCGCCGCAGTCACAGCTATTTCACTGAGAAGGTTTCCATGATGTTCTTTCCACTGTGAACACAACACGACACGGGTCAAAGTGGACATTTAACTTCACAAAGAAACAGCACTGGTCCTTGCAATTCCACGCTCCCGCTGCTTGGCTGGTTGGTTTGGCCACGCACAGTGCTGAAGGCACTCCGTAACTGCTGCTGCCCAGAGAAGTCCCTAAAATTACGTCGAGGAGCCAAAAAAGCTGGTATGGCCCCGTTTTGTCACTGTTTATGTATTAATGGGCGTTGGGGACGTTTGGCAGCAGCTGATGTAGCTCCAACAGCTAAAGGTGGTTCAAGCATTGGTGTTACCAGCACTGACCACCAGCTTTAGGGCAGACAGTGAAGGAAGAGAGAAAGCAAAGGTCATCCTTACACACCTAGGGAAATACCGCCAGGCTTCGGCGGGACATTTTCTCTTTGAAGAGACTACATTTTTGAGCCTGAAGACTGATGTAGAAAACCAACCACACTTCCAGCTCCAAGCAATGATGACTTCAACGCTTCTTAGTGCCCAAAACCTGAAAAGCTATTACCAGTTAATGCAAGTTTTCAGTCAAACCAAAACCCTTCCTTCTCCTCCCCCTGCCTGGCTAAAATGTCCATTTTCAGCTACCACAGAAACACAGGAAGGATTTGAGACTGCATTTTCTTGAGAAAATTCCATAATATTTGGGAAGTAATTTCCAACAAAATGGAAACCAGCTATTTTTCTAGAGGGAAGAACAGATTTTCCTGCAGAGGAAAATCCCCTCCCGTGCATCCTGTTGTTTTCCGCCGAAGAGCAGCAATACATTGCAATAACCCACCCGGAAAGATTCAACCTACGCCACTCAGAAGTGATAAACATGAGAAGCAACACAATTTCTGGAAGCCACTGATTCCTCTCTTACCCTGCAGGCTATTGATTACAGCCGGTCAGCAACTGCACTCCTCCAGCAGCCCCAAGCCAACCTACAGCGACACTGTGGCAAACACGCACAACTCTAGTCCATTAGGAGAGCTCCGCAACACTCTCTGGGGTTCTGCGGTGGGTAAATCCTGCCTCACCGCTCCCGGCAGTCGCTGTAAGTTGTTCCTGCGATGCCTCAAGCCCTAATCACACCCCTGCAAGCAGCGGAAATGAGGGGGGAGAAGGATGTACTGCCGCATCCTCAGAAATGGTGCTGGCAGCTTTTCTTGGCTAGAAGCAAAGTTGGAAAAATATGGTAAGATGATGAGCAACCAAAAATACAGATGCAGTTGGTGAGAGTAGTAGCTTACATGCCACAGGGGACCATGGGGAAGGTCAAGGTGTCACAATCCTGTTCAAAGCTGTGCCAGGGGAGGTTCAGCCTGGGCATCAGGAAGCATTTCCTTACTGAGAGCGTGGCCAAATGCTGGAACAGGCTTTCTAGAGAGGTGGCCGATGCCCTTAATGACACGCTTTAACTTTTGGTCAGCCCTGAAGTGGTCAGGCAGCTGGACTAGATGATCATTGTAGGTCCCTTCCAACTGAAATCTCCTCTCCTC
>VWZZ01003155.1:397339-440910 GCA_013399095.1 Psophia crepitans | reverse complement strand
GCTGGCAATGCCGGGCTTGGTGCCCCCCAGGACACAGTTGCCCTTCCTGGCAGCCTGGGCACGCTGTTGTCTCATGGTCAACTTGCTGTTGACCAAGACCCCCCAGTCCCTCCCAGCACGGCTGCTCTCCAGCATCTCCCCGTCCAGGCTGTCTGTACAGCCAGGGCTGCCCCTGCCCAGGGGCAGGATCCGGCACTTGCCCTTGTTGAACTTCGTGCGGTTGGTGATTGCCCAGGTCTGTGATCTGTCCAGATCTCTCTGCAAGGCCTCTCCACCGTCAATGGACTCAACAGCTCCTCCCAATTTAGTATTGTCCGCAAACCTGCCCAGTCTCCCCGTGACACAGATCTGCCTCTGGATGGGTGACATCCAGGAGGACCTTTGCATTGTTAGTCGCAGCATCACCCACCACGGGTGTTTCACAGGGCTCTGCACTGCAGGTGGGATTGGGTACCAACCTCCCTGCTGGGTGCCCATCACCCAAAACTGCTCCTGCGGCAACTCACCCCTTTCAGCCAGGGACCTAAAACTGCCCACCCGCCTGCCAGAGGAGAGGAACTGCAAACGTGGCAAAGGGACGTGGGAGCTTTGGGATCTGAGAGAGGAAAATAACATTGAAATGCTGCGAGGGGAAAAAAAGGCAACCCAAACTCTGAGAACACTTCTACTATTTTCTTTAGTATGAGGCATTTTCTGGATAAACCCATGACATCGGAGGTACCCAACAGCCCCATCGGCTGCCGCGTCCTGCGCAAAGCTTGCATTAAAGGAGCTTTTTTCTGGCCAAACAACTTCACCGCGCTGCAATGCAACCCGCTTCCAGCTCTCCCAGCATCGGGGAGTACTGGGTTACAGATACATGGCTTCACCACACAAAACCAGTTTCCTGGATACTTCCACCACAGCCTCTGCACTCTGTTGTGGTCTGGACTGCATGGGCTGCTGGTTTTAATATTTTTGGATGCTGAAAGCAAGACAAGCTGCAAGTCCCAGCAATTTTTCCTTAACCTTTCCTGGGTTGTTTTTTTTTTGAAGGTGCATATTCCACGATGCTGCAGAAGAGACGCAAGCCGTGGGGTGGGAGGACACAAAGATGGGTCTGGGGACCAGCTGGGTCCTTCCAACGTCTGACCTCTCAGCACACTATTTCTAATGGACTGATGAGGTTGCCTGAAAAAACAGCTGCTTCTAATCTCTCTTCATGCAAAGACCAAGTGAAGTTACTTTGCATTATGTAAATACGTCTGTTATGAATATAATATATGGCTTGGCATTATTCAGTGAGATTAATGAAGCATCCTTCCTTCTAAAGATAAAATTTCTTTCTGAATACTTCCCATACGCTATTGCTTGTTCATTTTGTGTATTATTCATCTGTAACATCAGGGCACTCTTGTAACATCTTTCCCTTAGCACTGCCCTCCATAGTAGGTGGCTTCAGGCCAGTACAAGGAGACCCAGAGCCACCTTCTTCTGCTGAACAGGACAATTTAAGTTCTCTGGGATTCTCCAGATGAATGGGGCTGGACTTCCCTAAACCACTTCTTCCCAGAAGTCTCCTAGCCTTTCACAGTGGGGGTTTATCTTCAAACCTCCTCCTGAAGGATTTTCCTGGGCAAAACCATGAGGAAGGTCAAGCTGACGCTGGGGATGGTAAACATCTCTGATGGATGCAATTTTGCTTTGCAACCCAGCTGCCTGCTGGGTTGTAACACTGCAGGTTGGCTCTGGGTCCTTTCCTACCATGGAAAGATGGACCCAGAAAGCCCTGAATGATTTGCACCCCTCCACCTCACACAGCGAAGACCCACCATAGCTCTTGAAATTCAAGTGACATGGGTGCCAGGCTGTCCTCGGGAGTTCTCAGACCTGCAGCACCTTCTTTGCTACAGTCTGACGCTGGGGACTCTCCAGGTATCATGCCAGGCAAGTTTCCCCAAGCTTCTCTGAGCAGCCAAGGCTCCTGGCATAAGAAGTAGTATTTGATCGCCAAGCCACTTTCCAGTCCTGGCTAACCGGGGAGGTCCCAGTTGACTGGAGGTTAGCAAATGTGACACCCATCTACAAGAAGGGTCAGAAGGAGGATCTGGGGAACTACAGGCCTGTCAGTCTGACCTTGGTGCTGAGGAAAGTTATGGAGCAGATCATCTTGAGTGCCATCATGAGGCACATACAGGATAACCAGGCAATCAGGCCCACTCAGCATGAGTTTATGAAAGGCAGGTCCTACTTGACTAATTTGATCTCCTTCTATGACAAGGTGACCTGCCTAGTGGATGAGGGAAAGGTTGTGGATGTTGTTTACCTGGACTTTAGTGAAGCCTTCAACACCGTTTCCCACAGTATTCTCCTGGAGAAACTGTCTGCTCACAGCTTGGATGAGCGTACACTTTGCTGAATAAAAACTGTCTGGATGGTCAGGCCCAAAGAGTTGTGATGAATGGAGTTAAATCCAGTTGGCAGCCACAAGGGGTGTTCCCCAGGGCCCAGTCTTGGGGCCAGCCTTGTTTAATATCTTTATCAATGATCTGGATGAGGGGATTCAGAAGTTCACAGACAACACCAAGTTGGGCAGAAGTGTTGATCTGTTCAAGGGCAGGAAGGCTCTACAGAGGGATCTGGACACACTGGATTGATGGGCCGAGGCCAATTCTATGAGGTTCAACAAGGCACAGTGCCAGGCCCTGCACTTGGGTCACAACAACCCCAGGCAATGCTACAGGCTTGGGAAGAGTGGCTGGAAAGCTGCCTGGAGGAAAAGGACCTGGGGGTGTTGGTCAACAGTCAGCTGAATATGAGCCAGCAGTGTGCCCAGGTGGCCAAGAAGGCCAACAGCGCTCTGGCTTGTATCAGAAGTAGTGTGGCCAGCAGGACACTGAGGTGCTGGTGTTCAGAGAAGGGCAACGAAGTGGTGAAGGGTCTGGAGTACAAGTTTGATGAGGAGCGGCTGAGAGAACTGGGATTGTTTAGTATGGAGAACAGGAGGCTGAAGTGAGACCTTATTGCTCTCTACAACCACCTGAAGAAAGTTGTAGCCAGGTGAGGGTTGGTCTCTTCTCCCAAGTCACAAGCGATAGGACGAGAGGAAATAGCCTCAAGTTGCATCAGGGAAGGTTTAGACTGGGTATTAGGAAAAACGTCTTCACTGAAAGGGCTGTCAAGCCCTGGAACATGGTGCCCAGGGAAGTGGTGTAGATGTGGTGCTTCGGGCCATGGCTTAGTGGTAGAGTTGGCAGTCCTAGGTTAATAGTTGGACTTGATGGTCTTAAAGATCTTTTCCAACCTAAACGATTCTATGATTCTGTGACATGTCTGTCATTTCCTCCTGGCCTATTTCACAAGCTTTGTGGCTACTGTTATGCCCCAGGCACCTTCACAGCACACGAGGTGAGGCCTTAAAGGAGGAAAAAAACCAACGATCTGGCAATGCAATTGCAGCCAGCTACAGAGATCAAAGCTGTGGGCACCAACTCCCTTGAAACTTCCAACACCAACAGGGAAAACAGGAGCCAACAACAGGAAAGTCAGTCTTGCTGCAGACTTGAAGCAGAGACCCGATGCTGTACACTCCTGAAAAACGTTGGTTTTGCGATAGTGCTGTGCCTGATGAGCCAACATGGGGAGATGGGACCCATCTGATAGACCACAATTTTAGGAACATGCAAGCCAAGCCCACCAGGTAGTCTGTGTTACTCTTTCAGTGCAGAATACATGGTCTTCAACCTTGGTCACAGCCCTGCAGAGCACTGGATATCTAGACCTGGGCAACACTGTCTTGCATTGCCCAAAACCGGACTTTGGTGCAATGATGGCCACACACGTCACACCGAGAGGAACCTGTCAACAACCTCGCTCCATCTCAGCGAGTCCCATCTCCTGTATATTCAGAGCTGGAGAAAACCCTCAGTGCTGGCAGAGGAACAGGTAGGGGAGAAGGCAGCAAATACCTCCATCACTGTGTGAAATCACATAAATCCTCAGCGACCAGCATTCAGAAACTTGCTTTTGATCTCAGGTTATGCCTGTAGCATCTCTTTGATGAAACCTGTCTTTCATAAAATGTAGCCCAGGGGCTGAAGAGGGCAATCAAACATCTCAGCTGGCTATTGAATTTCCCAAAATACACAGCATGTTCACAGATTCAATCCAAACTTCTCACCCTTCCTAGCTATCACCATCTCAGCCATTTGAATACTGGTGTCCTCCAGCAAAGTGTATCACACCATCTTCACCATCCTCACTGCATTACTGTAGCAAACCCAAACCTTTGCTTCAGCCAAGACCCCCTTCCCTTGCTAAGTGTGTTATCACACAGGATGGAAAGACAACTCCAGTCCCAAAGACACACATTTCACCGAAGAGCTCTTCATGACCCTAAGGACCATCACCTACATTAGCAAAATTTACAGCTCCCACAGGATTATTTCCAGGTAAGATGGAGAAGCCCGACTCTCTCAGTCTCCCACCTATAGACTCAGGTGTCTGCAGAAACCACAGCTTGTACCAAAAGGTTAGTTTCCAGAAAACAGAGGACTTGGTACAATGTGGTGGAAGGAGCATTAGTTTATGCATAAGGGAAAATTTATTTGAAATAAGGGCACCAAAGCTTTGGACCAAGGAGCTCGGACAGTCTTCTTCATAGGAAGAGTTTAAGAGCAGAGAAGACAAGTGTATCCAAAGTGGTCCAACACTACTAGTGCAGAAAGACTGAGAAGTCATCTCCATGCTCCTTCCAGTAGCCTACATAGGACTTACCTTCAGTAACTTTATGTATCATCTAAAGATAAAAACATCCACTCAGAAAACTGAAAATTAACCAGTTCAAGAGGCAGCTGCTCTGCTTGCTCTTCTTGCGGATCCTGCACACAGCAACCAATGCTCCCCCTACAAACCATGGATGGACTGTACATCTTTCCAGGCATCTTCTGCAAAGGTGAAGTCAAACTCCACACAGAGATGCAGAGATCCTCCTCGGCTGAGCCAGACTGTTGGCTCCCTATCGTTCAACAGAAACAGGGTAATTTACACTCCTGAGACAGTTTCTCACCCCTGGCAGTTGAAACCATGTAAGCCTGTTGGATGCTTACAATCAACAAGTTTCTCCACCTCCTCTGCAGTTCAGGAAAATTGTTTTAAAGATCCTTTGTCTAGAATGACAGCTACGTTTACTTAAAAATAAATATTTAGGACAAAAAGTGCTTTTCCTGAGCTTCCAGAGGCACGTGGGCTTGATTAGAAGGCGTAGGGCTGGTGGGGAGGAGAGTCTTGCTGAACAGCTACAGTAGGTGATACGACCGAACATCTGAAAGGCTGGAAAAATAGCTTTAGAAAGCATTAGCTCCCACACTTTCATGTAGTCAGATACAACGCTAGCCAGCCAAACCCCGGGTTTAATAGCCAATCCAAGTTTTACTTGGCTGGCAGACAAAATTTGCTTTCTGTTTTTTAACTCCAGCATAAGCCACTCTTGAGAAACAGATTTTGCCTGCATCTTATTTTAAACAAGTCAATAAAAATGTGATTTAGAGGAGCTGGTATTAAAAGGTTGGGGTGAGGTTTTTCCATCTCTTGTTCCTGAGCAAATGTTACACTCCCATCTATCTGCCTGGCTTGTACAAAGCCTGTCTAGAGCAGCTCCCCTGGAGTACCTGTGATCCCCCGGTGATTTATGAATGATTTTCCATCCCTCTGCATGGATATATTCTGGTTTATAGCTATCTTATTGACATGCTCTTTGTATCACGCTCTCCTTTCCCTTAGGATCTTCAGGTCTGCACAGGTAAGACAGCAGCTTGCAGGTAAGACCCTACATGGAAAAAAAAAAGGTGTCCATCTGAGTGGACTTCGTGTATTCAACAGGAAAGGAACCAGAGCTCCCATCGTCAGCACCCTTCAAAAGAAAACCCGTGTTTCCAGGGCACAAGGAGAAAAAAGGCCACCAACAACTTGGCAATTTTATTTTTGTCAGACAAACAGTTTTCAGGCAGGCAGTTACCTGCGGACAGCCAGAATAAATACGCGAGACCACCATGAATACAGGTTGTTAAACAAAAAAGTTTTGATACGTGCAGTCCCAACTAATATATATATAATGCATCGTTTGGACAATTAGGCAAGATCATTCTAAATATCTGAAGACAGAGCACATTTGTATCGCAATGTAGAATAGAATAGAATNCCTATTACCCACTAAACCACGTCCCTAAGTACCACACCTAACCTTTCCTTAAACACCCTCAGGGATGGTGACTCCACCACCTCCCTGGGCAGCCCGTTCCAATGCCCAGCCACCCTTTCAGAGAAGAATTTTCTCCTCATCTCCAACCTGAACCTCCCCTGGCACAACAGGCTGCGTCAATACAAATGGCATTGTTTGTCTTCACAGGTCAATTAAAAAACTCAACAGGTTCCTAGGAGCCCTTTAAGGCTTTATTTTTTTTTTTTGTTATTTTTTTTTTTTAAACCAGCCATCCATGATCAGGAAAAGGACCCTCAAGCCTGGCAACCCGACAGGGAAGCCCACATCCCTGTGACCAGCTGGGCAGGAGGCACGGCAGCACATGAGATACAGCAAACACATGACCGCAGATCTAAAAATACGCTTGCAGGATGGCGGCAGGCCAAGAATAGACCGTCGAGGGGGGGGATGGATGAAGCCGTTGCAACAGGATTTTCTTTGTTTTATCTCTTCACACCTACCAAAGGCTGCAACTGCAAAAGACCAGCCCTGCGAGATGGATCTACGTGCTTGGCTCCGTGCAACATCCATCATCCGCACGGGGCGATCCCTAGGGAACGACTAGGCGATGCCAGCAGCGCTGGAAGAGCTCGCTGCTTCCCCTAGCTGCATCGGTACCAGCTGTGGGACAGGATTCTTGGGCATCACTGCCTTGGGCTCCTTTTGGCACCTTTGGCAAGAAAACGAGCATGGTGGCTGTAGCTGGAAGGCTTCCTGCGGCAGCGCTCTCCCCACGGGGAGGGGAGAACGCTTGCAAGAGCGTGAGCAAGCGTCTTCCCCGGCTCGCGGGGATCAAAAACCCTGTTGAAAGCAAAGGGTTATTGATCTGTTTGTCACAGTGTTGGGAGGAAAGGGAAGCACAACCTGTCCAGAACAGGCACATCTGAAAGCAGCGAGTGGAGAAAGGTCCCGCCAGGTGCTGCATCAAGGTGACTTCACAGGGAAGATGTACAGAGAGATCACAGTCACCGGTGGGTAACCTAAGGGCCTGCCATGGGGTTATAACATCCCGTCTTCCCCCCAAAAAGGCACTAGCATTTTCAGAACGTGCATTTGGAGAGAAGGCCGGGGGCTAGGCAAGAAATGCAGCAGGTCTGGGGAAAGACACCTCCCATGGCAGCTAAAAAAAAATAAACTCACCAAAACAGCACGTTACGAGAGTATTCACAGACTCATGAGCTGGTCGATGCGAGGACCAGGAAGGGCTGTACTGTGGTCATTTACTCTGATTTTGCTGAATTAAGAGAGTAAAGAGAATTTTACAGCCAGGGAGCCCTGCAGCCTGGCCAGTAGCATCTACACCAGGTACCCCGCGGGGAGCTGCCTTCCCGACTGGAACCCCACGCAGAATCCATCCAAGCCCCTGGTGAGACGAGCTAAAAACTCAAACCCTATCTGCAGCCTGACCGTCTCCAGCATCCACTTCCAACCCTTCACGTTTTTAAAACCGGCTACCAAGCGCCGCTGAAACCGCCCGCGTCGGTATTTATACACGGATGGATCAATTCTTCGTGTCCTCCTGGATAAACTAACCAGACTGAGTTTCCTTAACCGTTCCCCCGAATGCAGGCTGCCACAAATAGTTCTCCCAGGTGCACGATCTGCTGACACAGGACTAAGACACAGATTTATCCCCCCGGGCAGCGCATCTTTTATTCATCGCTTTAGCCCTGGCCGAAGAGGCCCCGACCTCCCGCGTCGTCGGTAACAATTGTGTTCAACAGCTTCCTTGAAGGAACCGCTCCTTAATACGCACACTGGACAAACCCACTCTCCGTTCAAGTTCATCAGCGTTTAAATAAGGGCAGGTCGCTGCTGGGGCGCAGCAGGGCTCCGACTCCGCGGGTCTAAGGACACGGGAAGGAATTACGATAAATACACCCGTTGTATCGATCACAAACCCAGTGGGTCCATCACCCCAAGACACATCCGACTCCAGAAGCAGTGTCTCCAGCAGCTGGTCCTCTCCGAGCCTGCGGCCAACGCACCTTCCCAAAGCCTGGCTTTGCTGCACGGGAATTTACTGCGATACTTGGGAGGGAAATTCACAGCAAATTCAATCACACTCTTCTCCTTTGGCAGAGGGTTTCGCAGCACCTCTCGCTGCCTCCATGAGCACCCCCAGATCTCCCCCCCCCCCCCCAGTCACCCCGCTTTTTCCTGCATGATGGGTGATGGGAGCTGCACCCTTCTGCACCCAGCTCCAAGTCAGCAAAGAAACTGGTCGGCAGCACAACCGTAACACCGGGTACCAGCGATGGACGGATGCAGCACAACAACGTAATGGCTAGGGACAAGTCCTGCCAGCAGCATCGCTGCCCGAGGAAGTGAGGGGATTAGGGAGAAGTGTGAAGCAGCAGCAACAACCAGGCTGCGCAGGGACTGGCGTTGTATCTGTGCCTCCAGGTAAAGAACCGAACGCCGCCATCGGGAGGAGATGGGCACGAAACGGGGCTGGGTTCTTTATTTTCTCTTCTCCCCACCGCCCCCACTTCTTCTTCAAGGGCTGTAAAGTGCCTGAAAATAGAACATTTTGTGATGGGGGAAAAAAAAAAAGAAAGAAAAAAAGAACTAGGTCAATCAGCTAATAGGCATGATTTAAGAGAAGAATCGCAGCGTTCGTAATGGGCTAAAAACAGCACTGATGCATTGCTGAGAAAGAATATAATTAAGAGGCTTTTTAAAGCGGCGCTTCCCCACCCCAGCCGCAGAAATCACAGCTCACACTACCAGTATTGCTTCCACCTCATGGAACAGGAATGCGCTGGCGTGCCGCAAGCTGGCCGAAGAATGCGGAGTTTCCGTGGGCCGGGAGAAGATCCCGAACTGCAGCGGTTCCCGGCATTCCTTCGCGGGTACATCACTGCTCTCCAGTTATAAAGCACGGCAACGGAAATCAGGCTGGTGGGGTGGGGGATAGCTGGCGTTTTAACGAAGGGGTCTGGGAAAGCAGGTGTAGCCCAGCAGATAAGTGAATTAAATCCAGATTAAATAATCGGATGGGCGATGGGGCATCTCTTCCCGCGGACGGCCCGGGAGGACCCACGGCAAGTACTTATATAACGAACACACCTTTCAACAGCGTTCATTCAAGAACGAGGTTCTTGGAAGAAACCTCTGCCCTAATTAGGTGCAGATGGCCCAGTTCAAACAGGCAGGGGACACGGCTGGGGAACTGCCGAGCGGAGATCTCCAGCCCTGCGTTATGCAAGGGGTCACGGCGGCAAACCCTCTGCCTCCCTTCGGAGCCCAAACTCCAAACCTGAACTGATGCCTGAAAGAGGGAAAGGGAGTTTCCCGGACTCTCCCAGGGCTGTACCTGGTGCCTGCAGCCCTCAAAGTTTGCGGAGGTCAAAGGGCCATGAGCTCAACTTGCATCCTTCTGTACCCCCTCTGGGTCCATAGCTGCGGAGGCCGGGCAGATAGCTCGGGTGAAGCCATCGACTCGTGTCCAAGATGCTTGGGAAGCATCTCTGGGGACATCCCCACCCACACTGCGCTGCCAGAGAGGAGCAAAGTGGATGAGTCAGACCCAGAAAGTTCATTCCCTCAACTTCTGCTCCTTGCTATAATTATCCTATGGGGTATTTAGATAAGCAGCCCTTGCTTTAATCTTGCCAGAGCTAAATTGTATGCAGTACCATCCACCTTGGGGGCTGGGGGCTGTCACCCAGAGCTGGTGCACTCCTTCCCCGTCCCACAGTGCCGGTGCTTTTCATCTTTGCCCGTCCCAAACACAAAGCCATGTGGGACCAAACCTAACCGCACAGAGGTTAGAGGTGATGAGGAGAGAGGGGGTCAGAGGAAAAAGGGGGGGGGGGAACAAAAGGAGAAGCAGGGAGAACTGCTCATCTTGAGAAGCTGCTGTCTGTACAGCAGTAAGTTAAAGCCCAGTTGCCCCAGTTTGAGCTATTCCACCTCCCTCTAAATATCCTAGGAAGGAGCTGGCACATCAGGCGTGCCAAGCCCCAGCAGCTCCCCGCTGGAAAATTTTGGCTGGTGCCTCCCCCTCCCTCCGCGCAAACCCTCGCTCTCCCTCTCTCGCAGGCACGCACAGGGAAAGGGAGGGAGAGAAGAGAAAAAACCACAAGCAAATGTTCTGGTGCAGTATTTCCCCTCATCTGACTTTTGTACTTGAGATTCGAATCGTGTTTAGGGAATTAAAAAAACCAAGCCCTTCCCCTGCGCCAGAGGCAGCTCCAGTGGGACGCGCTGCTCTCAGTCGGGCAATACCCCACCGGTGCAAACATAAACCCCTCCGCAAGAGCTTAAATGAATTGGAAAATAATTAAACTTTGCTGGCAAATTGAATTTTATTTTTTTTAAACATGGAAAAAATAATCACGGTAGACGATATATACTGGGAAACCTCCAAGACTTTGACCTTTAAATTAGCAGCTAGGACAGTGAGACAAGTATGCCTGAGGATTGCATATACAGGCAAAGGAGCTCCAGAGGTTTTTCCAAATCCTCCGCAAACAAACCACACACCTCGTTTTAGAAAAAGAAAAAAAAAATAGTATGAAGAAAAAAATCTGTTTTCTCCTCCATTCGCATGTTAGGGGGGGCAGATGCTCAAGCCAGCATTACGCGTGACATTACTCAACCCTACACCGCACTCTGGGAGATTTTATTTCACTTGGACTCTCAGCTGAATAGGAGGAATGAGCCCTCTCCCCTAATTTTAAAAAGAAAACACAGAAGGAAAACGAAGAGCTAGATTCCTAATTACTCTAAGGGGCCCTTACATTGCTCTGCTGATGAAAAAGCACGGGGAAGCGTTCGGAAGAAATCCATTCATCTTCTGAGCGTCCTTTGCTCAGCCCAAATAAGATGATGCAAAACCCCCCAAAATCTTCGTATCGAAGCGACAAACAAATCCACCTCGTTGCAGAACGACGCGGGGCGCTTAAACCTTATCTCTGGAAAACGGGTATCAGAGGTAACAAACCTGGTGTGAAGGTTTCCATCCTGCCCCCCCTGTGGCAGCTGTAGCTGCACAATGTTTCCAGCACTTTGGAAAAATAGTTTCAGGTTCTGCTGCCTCTATCTTGGCACCTAAACCAAATTTCCATTAGTTAAAGGCTGAGGGATGATTTCACTTCAGAGCTGAAATGGTGAAACCAGCAAAATGAGTAAGATACAGCTAGACATACGCTTGTGCCTTTTCGTAAGCCTGCACTGAAAAATGGGGGGTTAAACAGCTTTTTTGGGGGGACGCTGTCTGACCCAAAATGCTTCTAAAGAGGATTTCTGAGCTGGGGGCCAGCAAACGCAGCACTGTCAGGGCTGGTGTGGGGGAGCCAGCGTGGAAGGGAAACCCCAGGACAGCACCCAGGCGGGTGCAGGGGTGCCCCGGGATGGGCAAAGGTACAGGGACGGAGGGATGTGGCCCAGGAAAACACCCCGGGATCCAGAGGGGTCTCCCCGGGCAGCAAAGGTGCAGTAACGCAGCAGGCGGGGAAGCTGATCTCCGACTCGCTGCCAACAAACGCCGAGGTTATTCAGGTCCAAACAAATAATTCGTCTATAAATAACACAGTCACTCTGACTTCCTGAGCAAAATCCATCTTTTCTGGAGCTCCGAGGGGTGGAAGGAAATGGCGTTGACTTGAGGAGCTCCTCGCAAGCGGCTGAACTCTGCAGCGCCTGGGTGCGGGGAACAGAGCCCTGCTCTGCTGTTCGCTGTCCCCGTCCCCCCCGGCGCGCACACACGTGCCGGCTTGGGCACGTATGACACGTGCAAGCTGCCGTGCAGAGCAGCTCAGGTCCTGCAAATGCAGCGCAAGGACAAGAAAACTTGGTTTTCCTTCTTTCTTGACTTTTTCCTACTTTTTATGCAACAGCGACGGGCTTTGCAGTTCAAGCCATTAAGCGACGGCTCCTCACATACATTAGACGCCCCTTTTAGACACCGCTTCTCTGACCGAGGACAACAAAGGCATCTTGGAGGCAATAAGCACGCGGATACTTCCTCGGCGAGGAGCCAGAACACGCTGGCAGCTTCTCCGAGCACCAGGGACCCAACGGGGACCCAGGCCAAGCGTGCGATGGAGGTGGGAAAGGTGCAGGTATTCCCCACAAAACGCTTCCCGTCCCCAGCACACGCAAACCCCGCAGGCTGCGCCCGTTTAGCCCTTCCTCCTCCAACAAGGCCATCCTGGGGATGCCACTGGGGGGGACAGCTTGGCCCAAGCACAGGGGAGGGGCTCCAGGGTCTGCTCAGCTTTGGAGCATCTTGTTCATCTTGCTGCTGGGCTGCCTGAATGAGCCAGGAGCCTCCCCTCGCTCCGCGGGTACAAAAATAGCAGCGGTTTGGTGCACCTGAGCCCTGCCCCAAGGGAGCCGGTGAGACCGTTCCCAAAACCGCTCACTCCCTGAGTCAGACCCATCCGTCTAGACAGAGGACATTCCTCGCCCCACCACCAGCCTGGCGGCTGGTACAAGCCATGTCCTCACTTGTCAAGGGCAGGAGCCAGGGTGAAAAACCTGGGGGCAGTCAGAAGCAGCATCCTGACCTTCCCAGGAAAGTCAACGATGGCCCGAGAAGTAGTTTTGGCACCTACATTCCTTGGACCACAGACTGCATCAGGGAAACGCTTGGGCATCTCCCCCAGGCCTAGGAGCTCTCTGCAGAGAGGCACCACCTGGTGAGAAACCATGGACGCCAAAAGCCTGTCTAGATAGAATCATAGACTGGTTTGGGTTGGAAGAGACCACAAGGATCATCTAGTTCCAACCCCCTGCCATGGCCAGGGACACCCCCCACCAGCCCAGGCTGCCCAAAGCCCCATCCAACCCGGCCTTGGACACTGCCAGGGATCCAGGGGCAGCCACAGCTTCTCGGGGCACCCTGTGCCAGGGCCTCACCACCCTCACAGTAAAGAATGTCTTCACAGATACACCAGAGGACCCTGGCTAGATGGAAATCAAGCCCCCAAGGGCAAAGGATGGATCCCAGCCTTACGGTGCTACTGCAGCCGGCGGTCTCGGGAAAAGCAAGCCATCGCATCTCCAGACATCAAGGACTCCAGAGAAAAACACGCAAGATCTTCTCTAGGAGGTCTGAACCATACCCTCCTCTCTCCAGCCAGAAGAAAACCAGTACAGGTGGTATTTCAAAGCAGAACAGCAGAATTAGGGTTTTTTTTCCTGCTGCTTTTAAGGAAAACTGGGCATCTAAGACACAAAGAACCGAATGCTTCTTCCCCTTTGCAGCTATTCTGGAACTACAACTGCACACAGGTTCCTAAACCTCTGAACGTCTGAGTCCCACCGACTTGCAACAGGTTGCAGGCATGAAGTTATTTAAAGCACTTTTAAAATATTAATTGGTGTTTGCCTTACAGAGAGGGGGGAAAAAAAAAAGGGAAGAGACAGAGATGGGACCCCCAGGGATCCAGACGATCCAATTTCGGGCACCTAATTAAAATTAAATTTCAATTAATTTCCAATTACTTTATTTTAAACTTATTTTGTATTTATACCTTTTTTTTTTTGTTAGTTGCCTAAAAATGAGTACGTCCCTTTGGTTGCTTTTCAATTAAATATCATCTCGACACTAAAATTAGTGCTTTTATTTGCTAACTCGGAGGTTATTCAAAATCCCTACACATTTAATTCAAGGACTTAAAAGAACTTGACAGACATTCCCCACCTCCCTTTTCCACTACGGTAGGAATGATGAATCATTATATTTACTACACACTCATTCTTCGCAGCGACGTGTTAAACTTCGCTCAAGGGGAAAGCGAAGAGCAGAATGACAAGGTAGCTCTGGCACTGCGAAATGCGTACGGAGAAAGCAATGGGATTGAAGCTTATTTCGCCTGTATTTCAAAATACCTACCTTTTTTCCTTTTTTTTTCTTATTTTTTTATTATTATTTTTTAATTATTTTTTTTTCCTGGTCGGTCTCGAGAGTTTAGAACAGATTGACTTGAAGGTTGAAGAGGAAAACGTCCTCAGTGTTGTCTCACCCCCTGATGACTGCCTCTGCTTTGAAGGGACCAGCCGCTGAACAGAACTGGTCAATTCAACAGAAAGGAAGAAAATTCAGCACTTTAATCACTTCACAGGTACTTTGCCACAGACTCCTCACCCCCAGCAGTTTGACTTTAACACTCTGGCAGCCAACAAGCGATGCTTTAATATTTAACCCGAAGCACAGCAACTTGTGGTGCACTTTTAACGCAGGCAGCCATCATTTGAAGGTTCATTTTTACTCTTTTCTTACAGAAAAATAAGCTCTAAACAAACGAGGCTTTCTTAATTTTTGGTTACCTGCCCTGTATTGACGCACCGCACCGAATTCCCCAGCATTACACAAAGGCAGGGCTGCTGCAGGGAAGCTGGAGGGCTGATGCTGTGCTAAACACCCGCAGGGTCTCTGCCATCACTGGTGAGTGACGACACGTATAGAACTAGGGGGGAAAAAGCTTCCCACAATTTGAGGTTACAGCGCTCATCACTGGATGGATTCCCACTCATTTTTGGAAGCCAGAAAAAAAGAATCCAACAAAACCTGCGGGCGTCTGAAGCCACCTCATCTTTGAAAGACTGAAGATCTGTTTTTTCAATTGGCAAAAATATCCTTCTGCGGAAAGACGAGTTGCAGACAGAGGCGATTCAGCGGTGCTCGGGAGTAAACCTGCACCACGGACCCGCTGCTGCTTGCGGGGAAACTACAAGATGTGATAGCAGAGAGGGAGCGAGGCACAGTGTCTGCACCAGATTCCCTGCACTTTGAGATCTGGAATAATTTGAATTTTTGTTCTGAAGGCATTACCGACACATCATGTATTTCTTCTTTGACGCTTCTTTCCCCTTCAAAAAACCCTGCAGAGCTCCGGTTTAAATCAGAGCTGCTTCTATTACAAAGAGGGACTTCTTGGTCACTTGTTCAAGATCACTCCTCCCGTAGGATCTGACGTTCACCACCGCATTCACTGCGTGAACGTCAGCGCTCCGGGGTCACGGTGATGGATGCAGTTGAAGAAAAAATAAAAAGAATAACCATGAAACCACGCAGTAAAGCGACTCTTCTGTGCCAGTTCATTATATATTCTTCCCAGGCTAAGCGCTGTGCTGCTGCACCAGGTTGGAGTCCCGGGCGACGTGACCGGCTCCCGATGGAGCCAAGCCAGGTTTGCAAGGAGCAGCGGGAGCCGTGGCCATGCCAGATCATCAGGGAGCACGCAGGAGTACTTGCGGCAGGCGACAGAAAAGAAGACGTCCGCGTCAACCCAGGATGGGGAAGCGCCAACCTCGGCGAGCGGTGCCGCAGGCGGGGAGCGGGTGTCACTGCAGTCCGTGCTGAGATGTCCTCAATGCTGCGGAAGGGCCCAGCAAGAAGGGCCCAGCCTTGCGTCAGCCCCGAGTGGTGCTCAGGGGGCTGGGGAAAGGGAAAGGCAATCTGCCAGCTCCCAAACGCCCCACGCGTGCTCCGCAGGGTGACAGCCCACGATGCCCACGCATCTGCGGTTCAATCTGGCCAGCGGATGGGGACCCTGCTGCAGCCCTTCACGCTGCCTCCCCGAGACCCGCTGCAATCCCCTCCGCAAAGCCACAGCAGGGACGAGTGCTACCGGCTGCTGAGGTCTCATTTAAAAAAAATAGAGGAGAAAAGATGCATCATTCTGCTCAAGTTTTTTTGGTTCTTATTTTTTTATCTTCTCACAGTTGAGTGACACTATCAGGTCTAAAATCACTTACGCACACTTCCAAATGACATACATCTTCACTACACGAAGCTAAGAGACTCCTGGCACCAACATACACCACAAAGGACTAAAATTGTTCACTCCTTGCTCCCAAAGGCTTTTCAATGCCCAAGACACCTTGGGCATGGCATGACTGCCTGCAGCAGCCAAAACCGAGCTCCTGGTCCATTAGGGGATTGCCAGACCCCCAGGTCACCGCAGTGACCGCTCTGATGGAAATGGGTACCAAAGGGAGGAAAACCTAGGCACCCCGTTTCAATCAAAAAAAGCAGGTTTAAAACCCAACGGAATAGTCAAGAAGTTACTACTACCTTCAAATAATTAACGCAGTCGAATAAATAATGTCAGCAAAAGTGCAAAGGAAATGCAGGGATTTTTTCTGTTTTTAAACTGTGCTAGCAGTAGTTCTTAAAAATGCAGCTCTTCTCCAGTTTTGATTTCATTTTGAAACCTGTCCATCTGAATCATTTCTCCAGTCCAGGAAAGCGCTTTATGATCCTCCATCCCCCAAACTGACAGCTTTGCTCATAACGCCTTCAGAAAAAAAGAAAAATCTTTATGTTCCCTTACTCCATCCTCAAAGCGACTGGTTTGATTCCTGATGCTCCAGCATATTTACGTCTTTTACCATACTCCAGGGCTATATTCCCCCTGCCAAAACATGCGAGGAAGAGCAATACAAGCCCTGCAGCTTTGGGGGAAGGGCTAACCCCGCAGCTCTTATTATCTTTGGATGGAAAGAGGGAGAGAGGCAGAGACGCTGTTAATGCCTCGGATATTTCTAGATCCTACTGCTGTCCTACCAAGGAAGTCTGAAACATAAAATGCCATTAGAAACATCACATGGGACATGAAAAAAACCCCACCATAAAAGTCTAACTGGGTTTAATATCAGCATTTAGTCTCTTGGATAAAGCCTGCTTGAAGACTGGGCAGGTTATACAGCTCACATGTCGCTCTTTACAAATTTAAACCAGCACCAAACCTTCGCCTGGAGCGTCACGTCTTCTTAAACACGTCTCTGGTGTCAAACATTTCATGAACTTGAACGTTTTCCTTGGGATGTGACACGACATCCAGCTGCACATCAAGCCAGGGGAAAAGCAAGCCCAGGCAAGACTCGAGGTCTGCATTGCTCCCCTGCGGTTCACAATTCGGTCCACAATTTTGTGACCGAGCGGATAAAAGTCTGGCGTTAACTAGTTCACAGCCGCGCGATGCTTTGGAGATACAAAGGATGAAGTCTGTGCACATCATTATTTTGTAGGATTAGCCCCATCTCCTCCCTGCCGCAGCCCCGAACAGCAAAGGCAGAAGTTGCCAGGCGCAGTCTGCATCACCCCCAAACTCCTACGGCCCTGATGATCCATCACCCCTAAGTCTATGGTCCAACACCATGGATGCTCTTCTCTGAGGATACATTTAAAATAGAGGGTTTATATTAATTGCTATAACAAAAAGTCAGAGAGCGAGCAAAGCTTCAAAGCCCCATTTACTTCCCCCAGAACAAGAAACAAAGTCTTGAAGTCTGTTTTCTGTCAGAAAAAGAGTAGCCAGAACAGCTTCCCATTGCTCTTCGGCTTACGGGTCACATCTCAGCCCAGTCAGTCTGGATGGAACCTAAGGAAGTCCCCCAAAATGCTGCAGTTTTGGAAAATGAGAGTTTATACTGGGAAAGCATCACTTTATAGGCCTTGCTAATGGGACACCTCCCCTGCATCTGGCTGTCAGTCATGAATAGGGCTTGGCCACGCATCCCATCAGGACACCCCCAGCCCAAACGGCCATCAGACTGAGGACGCGGCACCGTGCGGGTTGCAGGCTGAGGGATACAGCTAACCGTAGGGGTAGGGCAGGAGCCTGACGATGCACACACAGCCCCAGTTTCGGCACCGAGGGCCCCGGCAGTAAGGGTTACAGGCCAGGTAAACGAACCCAGCTTCTCGCGTACCTGGGGCATCCCCAGCTGGCAGCCCCACACGCTGTGGCCAAAGGAAAGCTCTCAGGTTTTCATCCACAGCTCCAGAAAACAACGGGCGTCTGTTCACCGACTCCAACGGGACGCGAAGCCAGACTTTACTGAGTTTATCCAAAGCAATTCTTTCCAACTTAGGAAAACCAAGGCTTGCCCGGATGAAGGACAGGTCATGCTATTGCTGTGCACGTCGGCTGTCCTGCATCCCACCCTGAGCAGAAGGACAAACTGCAAACGCACTAATTTTTTGATTTTTTTTCTTTTGGTCTTCTGAGGGAAGCAGCAGCGCCTTAGTGAGACAGTCTCACAGGAGGAGGCTGGTTCAGCTCTGGGGACCAAGCACGGGTCCGACAAGAACAGGACTTGCCATGCCGGTGGTACAGGAAATCTCTCCCACCCCTTCACAGATGTTCCTCCAAACACTTCTGCTAAGTGAATTGACACCCCCTGTTCAGATGAACATATGGCTGTGTGTGTACCAGCACTGCTTTTACTGCAATAGTTCCACAAGGTGCTTTAAGGACAGGCTGGACCACTAAGCTATTATTAGGGTCTAGAGGGGAAGGTGTATGAGGAGAGGCTGAAGGCCCTGGGCTTGTTCAGCCTGGAGGAGGCTGAGGGCAGAGCTCATGGGGCCTCCAGCTTCCTCCCGAGGGGGAGCCAAGGGGCAGGCGCTGATCTCCTCCCTCTGGGGCCCAGCAACAGAACCCCAGGGAACGGCCTAGAGCTGCCCCAGGGGAGGGTCAGGGTGGGGATGAGGAGAAGGTTCTTCCCCCAGAGGGTGGTGGGGCCCTGGCACAGGCTCCCCAGGGCAGTGGTCACCGCCCCGAGCTGGGCTGAGTTCAAGCAGCGTCTGGCCAACGCTCTCAGCCATCTGCTGTGATGGGGCTGGTCCTGTGTGGGGCCAGGGGTTGGGGTGATGGGCCTTAGGGGGCCCTTCCAGCTCAGGATGTTCTGTGATTCTATGATTAGAGAACCTTTCATTAAAAAAAATGGGGTTTTAGTGTGTTTTTTTTCCCCTGCAGAGCCTGACCATCACTGCAGGGTCCAGGTGCCTGGCTCGAGGACACACATCATCCCCTGCTTCCACAGGCATCCAGCTGGAAAAGGTCCGGAGAGCTCTAATTAACCAAACCGCTCGTTTACCTTTACAGACCCACTCTCCTTGAGGGCTGCACCGGAGATGAGGGAGGGATGCTGTGCCCTGTGGAGGGGGCAGACAGAGCTCTCAGCAAACACAGGTGCTGCTGTAAACCAGCCTCCACCCTTTGCTGGTTTTATGGCCAGGATAACCAGGAGGAAGAAGCAGTTGAGAGCACAAAAGCTCACTGAGAGACCCCACCCCACCAGGAAGGGGGTTGCCAGGGGATGCGCCAGGACCATTTTACCCCAGTGGATGCTCCTACCTTCCCCAGGAGCACCCAGGCCTCATCATACAGAATCCTGGCTCCTCTTCGAAATAGTTTTACTTTACAAAAAAACCTCTCAGCAAACCACGAACAGCATTAAACCAGAAAAATCCCCTCCAGGCTAGCGAGGGGCCACATGGAGCGGGGAGGCTCTCCTCCAGAGGGGCACAAACTGGACATGGAGCCACGAACCACTCCAAAAGGCAGGAACTGACACAGATGCTAAAAGCAGCCCCACGCTGGTCCTTCCTTCCAGCAGCAAGGTTCGCTCAGCCGTACCGGGGGCCGCATCCTGCGGGGTGCAAAGCACAGGGGACAGAGCCAGAAGGGGTGCAAAGGGGGATAAATGCCGGCAATATAATTGGCTTGTGGGGTTTCGTTAAGTTTTGGGAGAGAACGTAGCTATGGGGGCACACGTGGACCAGAGGGAAGGGGGGGCTATGGTTAAAAAAAAAAATAGTAAAATAATCAAAAGGCAGGAGAGTAGGACGCAAAAAGAAACCCTATTAGGGCTTTGGGTTTTCTGGCCTTATTTATGAAACACAAATAATCCAGCCTTCTCCGTAAGCAGCCAGATCCGGTGGAATTACATGTCTGAATACTCTCGGTAAACAGAGGGAAAGCTGTGGAAACACAGCCTAAGGCAACAGGCATTAACAAGGGGGCCTTTATCGCTCAACCTGGCTCTTCCTGGCAGAAGAAAACCCGCTGGCCCTGGCTGAAGTCCGTGCAACTGGTGTGTTCCATCGGCCGCAAGCCGGTCCGTCGCTCCGAGCGGGGACAGCCCCGGCTGCATTTATTCATTTATTTGCCCCTCGCAGTGCAGATGGGACTCACTGGAATTGGACAGCTAAGGGGCAGGGAGGAGGGATGCTGGTGTTCATCACCACCCCTTCCCGAAGCAGGAGACAGGATGGTGAGAGGCAAACACGTAGGAACCACCTTCTCCCCAAGCACTGAGCATCTGCTTTCACCTCCTGATAAGAACCCTACACGCTGCTGACATGTACCGTCGGCAAGGTTAGGCACAGGACAGAGGATTTCCTGCCAGAGAAGTGCATCATCCACTGGAGAGAGCGACGGGCAAGAGCTGACCCCATTTTGCAGAGCGGATGGAAAATGCCGAAATAAAATCCAGCTCACCCAAAAGCCAGGAGCTCAGCTACGGGAACGACGGCGTGCAATTGTCTGGCCAGCCCAGAGGATCAGCATGCTCCCTTCTGGCTGAAAGATCTAAGGATCTAAAAGTATTTTCCAGACCAAAAACATACTTATTTATTTTCAAAGATCTTCTGCTAAGGAAAGCCCTTTCCCTACAGGGCTAAACTCCCATCTGTGGCGAGAAGCCGCACCAAGCCTTAGGCAAGGAAACCTCAGCGCAAGGGCAGCAGAGGGGTCTGCGGAGCAATTCCACCCTTACCCACCAGCTGCACGGTGATGAGGCAACGCAATGCTTCTTGCGTGCTGGATGAATGGGGATGGGGGGGCTCACATCTTTTTGGCCAAGATGCACGTGGCCACAATCCAGGCACACCCCAACACAGAAAACCCCATCCCCGTCTCTCCCCCCTTCACGCCCGTGAAGGATTGCAAAGCCATTGCAGCCTCCTGCTTCCGCAGCGTGCTCAAAATACATTATCATGCTCAGTTCAAATAAATTATTGTCCTCAGCTCTGACACCTCAGCTCTTATTTGCTTCCAGCGAGGAGCATTCCAGGCTATTCTTGACCAAAAAAAAAAAAAAGCCAGGAAATTCAGGTGGAGGCTTATTTATTTTTTCCTACCCCAAAAGAAACTTCCTTTCATTTAAACCACGCTGCCTGATGCCAGGAGGGCAGTCAGGCCTCCTGACGCAGAGCTGCAATCCTCCGTGACCATCACACAGGGAAAAACAGTCTTTGCAAGCGCACGTCCCGAGCAGGGACCTGTAACGCAAGATGAGGACGCGGGTACGGAAAGAAGGGAAAAACAAGGCTTCGCTTCAGAAGCTGGAGGTCGCAGAGAGCAGCGCTGGGCTGATTATTCTTCCTATATTTACACTTTCAATGGTACAGGCAATTTTTAAAACCACGCTGCAAAGATATCAGCACATTTCTATGTGTACGTTAACAGGCGCCATCCGAGTGCGATACAGCACCGCGCTTCCACCCACGCTTTGTGCTTACCGCACCGTTTTCTATCCGAAGACCTCAGCGTGAATTAATTTAGCTTCCCAGTACCCTTGCCAGGTAGATTATCTTCCTCTTACGGAGAGAGGAGAGGATCAGGAAACAAACAGGGGCTAAAGATGAAGCTCTCCCACCGGGGTCGCCTTTAGCACAGACCTCTATGTGTTTTTAATTTCCCCCCTTCCAAATTTGCAAAAAAGCGTGTTTGCAATAGAAAGCACACGAAAGGTCAAGCATCCAGACAGATGCTGATACTCCCGACTTCAACCCATGCCCGCCGAGGCAGGAGCTGCGCGCTCACGTGCTCTGCAAGCCAACGCCAGCGTGACTTTTCAAGCCAAAAAGAACGCATTTTCTAGCCTGAACGCAACCACAGGCCAAGGTCGTACATCAGGGACACAGGGATGTGGGCGTGCAGACCTCGAGATCCCACCGGAGCCACCCTCACCACTGCTTCTCTTCCCCCAGCATCAAAAGCTCCCCCCAAACTCCCTCATGACTTGACTCGGAAGCAGGAGCAGGGGTGTTGCAGAAGAGGTGGAATCGGGCCGGGGAGGGCAGCGGATCCAGCGAGAGAGGAGGAGAAGCAGCTCTGATCACTGCAGATATCCCATCCCTCTCCTGCCCCACAGCGCAGCCACTCGTGGCCCATGTCTACGTGAGCTGGCACCTCAACTTAAACCAGCCAGAGAGCAGCTTTGAAACAACAGCCAAGCCTCGGGGTTATGAGCATGCCGGGGGAGGGAGGGAATACATCCCCACACTTCCCTTCGGCTTATCTCGCAGTCTTGGATGGGGGGAGCAGCTCTGGCACCCACCAGTCAGCACCTTCATCCAAACCTTTCCCATTTCCCTGCCAAAAGCAATGCAGCAGCAGCTGCTTGAAGAGGTCTGGATTAGGGTCATCGCTCTCAGCCACCCTGAGGTACAGGGGAGGCAATGAGGGATTTTCCCTCGAGCCAAGGGATCCCACCTCTTCATCCTACCATGTGCAAATTCCCACCCGTCCCCTCCCAGAGCAGAATCATAGAATCATTTTGGTTGGAAAAGACCTTTAAGATCATCAAGTCCAACCGCAAACCTAACTTTGCCAACTCTACATCCCTAAGCACCACATCTACACGTCTCAAATACTTCCAGGGATGGAAGGTGGCACCCGACCATCCCCAATGGCTGCGTGAGGTGTCCCCAAGCTGATGTTCTCCTGGAGGGTCTCCAAAGGAGACCAGGCTAGAGCCAGAGGGGACCACCCTGCTGAGGGGAGGAAGAACTGGGTTCATGTGGGGATCCCTCGACTCAGGGTGCTGCACAGCCCCTCTGCACCCTGCAGCATTGCCGTGGCTTCATCCCACTCCTCTCAGGATGCTGATGGGGAGACTGTCCCAGGAAACAGCTCTTAGCTTGTGCATGGATCAACATGCACTAGAAGAAAGAAGTGTACAAAACGAGCGGTGCCTGAAAAAAAATAAATAATTAAACAAAGCCTGCATGCTTTGAGCAAGGTTCGGATATTCCGTAGCACACCATCATCATCCTCAGTGACCCTAAGAACCCCTGCAGCTTCTGCTTGGGCCAAAAGGCCCACTATCCCCTTAAGCTACCCAAGAAATCACCTACAGCTATTATTTCAGGCAGAAAAATGCTTCCTCTAGCATGGCAATAATAAAACCCGAGATATTTGTGTGACTTCTGCTTTGACGGGAAAACGGCCGAAGCTGAGAAACACGCGGCCACAACGAGTCCCGTGCGAGCCCTTCTCACGCTTCACTGCCTGGCTCCAGCTCTAGGGACAAAACACTTTTCTTTAGCCCTAAGTAGGATTTCCTCTCCTTTTTTTCTCTCTCCTCTTCACCACACTTCACCAGCCAAAGGGACATCTGAGAGGAAGGATGAGCAGTAACTGGGAAAAAGCTGATTTTTCAGACAACAATTTCCATTCAGCGCTGTTTCACTCACCCACAATTTGACACACAGGACGCTGAAATCCTTTGGGCAGAGGGAGGAGAACCGCAGCGGTCCCAGCACCAGACCCAACCACCCAGTTCCATCCCACAGCCCTAAAAGGCTTTTTTCCTGCAATCAAACCTCCTTTTTGCTCAGGAGCGGGGATGCACGGCCCGCGCCCCCACGGCCCCCTGTCCCCAAAACACATCCCTGCTGCGACTGGGGCGTTTCGACCCTGCCGAAAGCACCCAAAGCCAGAGAGGAGAGGGGGTGCAGCACCCCCACAAGCCGGCTGGCCTCAGGAGAGCCCGGCGAGAAGCAGCAGGGATAAGAAAGGAGGGGAAAAATCACTGCAAACATTCCCCAATTTTTAAGAGCTTTTTCCAACTGTTAAAAAAAGAAAAAAAAAAACCCACACAAAAAAAACCCAAAACCAAAAAAACCCAAAACAACAAATCCCCAGCACTGAAAAACCCTTAGAAAATTTAGCAAAACATGCCAACGATTTCTGTGTTACAGCTCTCCTCACTAAAAGGAGATGCATTTTTTAAAAACCTCCTCTTGCAAGAACTGTCAGTGTTGGTGAGCCTTTCGTTTTCCTTTCTCGGGCTAAGTACTCACACGCATCCTGGAAACTTTAAAAAAAAAAAAAAAAGCCATTTTTAGAGTCTCATGCGCAGAGAGGACTAAGAGTGTGTCACCGTGTGTCTGGGCTAGACATTAAATTCTCCAAAAACCATATGCTGAAGATCGCTGTAACAAAAGAGACTGCAATGATAAGGGGAAGCCTTACGTTCAAGCGCCGGTTAGCCGCGCAAGATTAGAAATTAGCTCACTATCCAACCCTTAAAGGCTTTAAAAGGACAGGATTCCTCCTTAACACGAAAGCAACGAACTGATAGCTGCTCGTTATTGAATTACTCATTCAGACTTAAAAGCAGCAGAAGTACAAAGCTTGTCGTCAAGAAGAACTACGGGGACAAGGGCGAGAGGATGGCATCCAGCCCTGCAACTACACCCCGTGGGTTTCACGCTGAAACCCCGCTCCCACGGGGACCTGAGCTGCCCTGCTGAATTTAAGGTCAGAGATTTACTGGCCCATCAACGCGGCACATCCCCAGGGCATCGCAAGTTTAGTCGTGGGAAAGATGGGCCGCTTGTTAGAAGAAAATCGACCAAACCAAGGTGTACGTTTGCCAGCAGGATGAGACTCCGGCTTGGCTAAGAGGGTGCGTGTGATCTGACCCGCTCGGAAGACAAAAGCTAAAAATCCTGAAGGAGCAGATACGCAGTACAAAACACACCTGGATACTGAATACCTGTGTGCGTGTAAGATGTACCTGCACACCAGCAGAACCCCAAAGGATGCCACAAAACCTAGCAGACACCTCCAAACCTCTGCGAGGCACCTACAGCACCAGCAGTACACTACGATTCTGCGCCTCGCTGTGCAAGCGCGTCAAGGACGTCCCGTCTTAAACCACTCCTCATCCGTTTGGGTCCCTCAGCACCAGAAGGACATGGAGGGGCTGGAGCGTGTCCAGAGAAGGGCAGCGGGTGGGGAAGGGGCTGGGGCACCAGTCTGNTCAGGGCTGGGGACAGGCTGCCCAGGGAGGGGGGAGTCCCCGACCCTGGGGGGTTCAACCAGCGTGTGGCCGTGGCACTGCGGGACAGGGGACAGGAGCCATGGGGGGGTTGGGTTGGCGGTTAGACTTTATGACCTTAGAGCTCTTTTCCAACCTTAAAGATTCATGATTCCTGTGAAAACTAGTGCCATCATCGGCCATGAAGGAGATAGACAGACATCTCCATGCCCAACGCTCCGTCCCCTGAAATAGCTCCTTCCCAGCCGCCTCTCAAACCCGGCTTCGGTTTCAGGCTGCAGTTGTTCCCTCCCAAACCGTTCCTCGTTAAACACGTCTCCCTTCCTCTTTCCTGGGGGAGGATGCACCCCACGGGATGACAGCAGGCTCTGCGACCAGGAGAAGCTAAAATAGACTTTCACTAAGATTAACATCCCACTAGCAGCTGTATTACACTGCAATGCAACCACCTGGAAGATTAACATATCGATGGATTAATACATAGACTGAAATTTATAAATAGACTGAATATTTAGTTTCTGCAGTATATTGCCCAGAAAGGAGGAAGGTGGGAGCACCCACAAAATAAGGAACACACCACCCAGGCAGAACAGCCGTACACACCATAAAGCATTCCCTTCATCTGCAACGCGGGCTCCAGTCGGCGAGAATACAGAAATGGGAAGGAGCTAACAACATTCGTCACGTCTACCACCCAACGCACAGGACTACAGCTAATAAAGCAAAGGAAATAAACCCGAGAGGCATTTTTGGGGCAGAAAGCACTCGAAGCAACAGGAAGGCAGGTGCTTTGATACCCATGACGGCGCGTGCGTCCAAAGCCTTCCCAAGCGGTTTCCAGCGACGTGGACGTTGCAGTCTGCAAGCAAGTATTGTGGATTAAGCACTAAGCAACATCACAAAAACATCTGCAAACACTCGTGCCATCTGAACCTGGTCAGTGGGAAAAAAGAACCCACCTGGGTATCCAAGACCCCCTTGGCAAGACCAACCCTCCCTTCCCACCCATCAGAAGTAACAGCCACGGCTACTCGCTGCAGATGGGGAGTTAGTTATTAAGCAGAGATGCAAGAATCAAACAGTTTATGCTCAAGTTGTGGTTTACCACGGAGGGGGAAAAAAAAAAAAAAAATCCATCTTAGGAAAACCGGAGCACTTGTTGCAGAATCAGATAGAGTTATCTTCAAAAGTCGCATCGTTATCTGGTTTCAACATACGGTTCCTCCATACGGTACGCTGCGGCGGGACATGATAAATCATAAAGCCTTCCTTAGCAACGTGGAGGTATCGCATCTATAAAATAGCCATCTTGTGTAAGAAAGCAAATACACAGCAGGAAAAGCAGTTGGTGATATAAAAAAAGAAAAAAAAAAACCAACCCCCCCAAAAAAAACCCAACTTCCTTGACAGGATTTATTTTTAAATGATGGTTGCTCAAGTCTGCTCGGGGAATTAGTATGGCAGGAGTCGCTCCCGTGCAAGAGGATGAATGGTGACTCAGCAGGTAAAAGCTGTCAAAAACGTGTCCAAAATTGGAAGGATTAAAAAAAAAAAAAAATCAGAAGGGAAAACTATAAATACATCGAGCGGTTTTGCTCTGCGCACTGGTAGGATGCCTGTCGCTGCAGAGGATGCTCTACAAAGCAAACAGAGGAACCTCGTCCCCATCCCGAGCACCCGTGGGGGGTTCCTCCTCCAAAAGCAGGAGCCACCGATGTCGGCAGGACCCCCGGCACCCTCGTGCCGTTAGGAACCGCTCTGGCCCCCGTGTCCATCCCAAACACAAGGTGCGAGGGGATCCCATCACCGCTGGGTTCCAGTTGTGGGGCTAGGAAAGGCTCTGCGCCCCCACGGCGCATCCCTCTGCAGCCTTCACCCCACCCTGCACATCGCTCTGGAGAGAACAGCAGCAAGACTTTTTAATGCGTGTTCTGAAAAAAATAAAATTACCTCTTTTTGCACTGCCTTCTTTTTTAAGTAAAAGTGGAAAAGCCCAGCCAACACGAAAGGCTGGATAAACACTCCTCCTTCCCCCAACAGAAATTACAAAAATGCCTTTGAATTTGTTTTGGCAAGAAACAATGTTTTTTATGAAAGAGCTTCATTGAAAAGTCACAATTTGGAATGTACTCATCTATTCTACTTTTTCTTTTTAAAAAAAGAAAAAAAAAAGTTTTAATTACCACCCTAACAGTATTTTGACATAGTTTATGGTTTGTTAGATTGTATTGTGTGTTACAAATGCCAAACGCACCTTTTGGAAGCGCCTTATTATTGTATTAACGCTAACTGTGGGGTTTGTGCTGCTGAGTCTTGTTTCAGCAATTTAAAAATAATAAATTAATTCCATTTGGAGAAAATACTGCCATTTATAACCGAGCAATTAAGAACAGATTTAATTTTAGATATTGCTGCATTCTTCAGCTTATTGAGTTATTCAGTACTGACACTGGTACTACCAGTATATGCTCAGTTCTTGAAAAACAGACCCAGGTCACTTTCTCACCCCAACAGAGAGAGATGAAAAGTTAACGCTGCTTTCCTCTCTCCCAGGAGCTGCAACATATGGTCTTTGTTGAAAAAAAAGAGCAAGCACAGAGCACAGGCTGGGATTTCTACCACCGCAGGCCAAATTATATCAGCCAGGGGGACATATGAGTTAACAAAAAAAAAACCCAACCCCAACCCTCAAGGGAGCGAGGCAGCGCTGACTGTATTTGCAAACCAGGGTGTGCAGACATTTTAAGGGAGATAAAAGCAGACTGAGGCATGGCCAGAGGTGCCCACAGCCCCATCTCTCTCCCCAAGGCTGGGCAGGTAAAAGAAGGAGAAAGAAAAATGCTTTTTATTTGGCTGTGGCTCCTCCAGTGGGAAGGTGATGCCCAGGGAGGGCCGGCAGTGCCGGCTGGGCTCCAACTGGCATCCAGGGGATGGGAGGCTGCTGGCTGCATCACATGCAGGGAAGTCAGAGCGGTGCAGGGACCAGCACCTGCATCCCGGCCACGATGGGGCTCCCCGACAGGGGAAGGTTGGTGGGAAACGGAACGTGTCCTCACCACCTTCCCTTGGGCACGGGGCAGCAAATGCTCACTGTGATCACCAGCACCCCCTGCGTTATGGAAATAGTCTCTCTGGACAAGGAAAGGGAAGGTAAACGGGAGCGAGGGCACTGGAGTTCCCCTTTCCCCATCAGCGCTCATGGTGTCACCAGGCTCCTGGCCACCTCCCGCAGCAGGAGACCATCACACACAGAAGAAAGGGACGCACGTGTCTGGCAGCAGTCCAGACACTGAAAGCAAAATTAACACATGCAGTGAGGGACAGGGTGTGAAACGGGTCTCTAATGATGGCCGTGGAGAACCCTGGGCATCACCTGAAACATGAAGGTGACACGCTGACAGTTATTTGCCATTAACACCATTCATCAGAGCTGCACCGCAGCCAGGACAGGCTGCAGGATCTCCAAAGATGACTTGACTAGAGCAAGATACGTTCAGCCAGACGCCGGCTGTGGGACTTGCCGCAGGAAAAGCGGGATGATGCCTTGGGCTTCTTGCTACGCAGGAGGTCAGAACAGGTAGCACAGCAAGAGCTGTGTGAAAACAGCCAGGGGTGTTTTTTTGACATCAAGCTGATGAAGCTGATATTCACAACAAGTCTTAATGGTGTGACAAAAAGATTTTGCAAAAAAAAAATAGCCAGGTGATCACCCCCAAAAGCCCAGTGCCTGGCTGGGACGGAGCGGCAGAGCTCACACAGCAGCACCAGACCAACCCCAGGAAAAAAGCTCTCGGCACCCTTAGGACCCTGCCACGGGTAAACCTGGACAAACCCAGTGATGAGGACCCTAAAGACCGCACCCTTCAAGGGGTTTGCCAGCCCCTGAAGGAATGCAAGAACACTTTCACCATGTCTTGACCTCCTGCCACGAGTTCTCTTGAGTCAGAAGCACAAGTAAAAGCAAGAAAAACTGAATTAAAACTTTAGATTTTATAGGGTTCCGCTCCTTCTTGTACAAAAAAGGAGGGGGAAAAATGCCCAAGCACGTATTTTTTATTTACCAGGATTCCAACAGTCTTGTTTCCTGCTACGTCCCTCTCAAAGGTAGGAGTGCTGGTGCACTAATTGTAAGTCTATTGAGAAACGGACTACTCTGCTTTCAAACTGGAATTAGTTATGCTTGGTCTGACCTTGCATTATTTTGTAGCACTGCAACATGAAAAGAAAATTAGAGCAACTTGTTAAATCTTTTAAAAGGTAGAACCACCCCATTGCTCCAGGTTCACATACAAATAAAAAAAAAACAACACCAAAACCCCAAGATCAAGCTCTTAAATCATGAATACTGCTTTAATGTGCCAGGATTTAGTCTTATATTTTAAATTAATTCATTTCTCATTTACTTGAACAACCACGCCAGATTAATGAGCTCTCCCTGCAAAAACTGCAACTACAAAGGATCAGATTTGCTTATGTTACAGAACTCTGCACACCTAGAAAGGAAATCCTAAAACATCGCGTGTTTCTTAACAGCCCTATTACTAGTTTTTAATCATCTCTGCCAGATGCATTTTTAATCTCTTTGCATATAATAAAGCAAATTAGTGTAATTGTATAGGTAAACTGAACCAAAACATGCACATGAGATCATAAAAACCCAAACCCTTGGTTATGTTTTGCAGAGCTGGCAGATGAATTTGGCTCTGCAAGCACCGGCTGAGGACGAAGTTGCTGCATGGTGAGCGCGGAGCTTCGTCACCCCTCGGTCACTGCTCACGGGCTCTGTTTCTCCTCTGGGTCCCCTGCGAGGGACCACACCAGGTCAGGGATGGGCAATGCATCCTTGCACTCCCGGCGGGGCGTGAACAGGTAGGAGCCCAGGCTACCACGCACCCTCTGGACCACAGCGACTTCGTATTGTCCCTCAGTGTATGGGAACTACTCGCTCCTCCAGATTTACACCGGTCTGGCTAATCCAGTACGTACGTTCTTTGCTATCCACCATCAGCAGATTTTATTGCCCTAGTAAATCAGACACTGGCACCTTCCTATCACAAGCTGACGCATGAGATTCATGATCCAACATCCCTACCCACCAACCCACAGTATAAAATTCATCGCAAACTGCCTGTGGCCTCAGGAAAGCCCCCAGGTAAGGTGAGCACCTTCAAAACCCTGGGCTTTCACCAGCAGCACCCAGGGCACGGGAAGCAAACCCAAGCATGAAGCTCACCGTCAGCAGAACCGCAGGACCAGGTACGGCTGTAGCTCCCCATCCAGGGCTCGACATCTGCATGTCGTCCCCGTTGCTGCTGAGTTTGGGCCACCGCAGCGCGGTGTGTCCAGGGGAGGAAGGGGAACATGCCAAACTTCTGCAGCTGGGCAGGTTTGCAGTGAGGAGCTCTGCCTCTCCAGAGCCACCAGCACCTATTTGCTAACTCAAGAACACCTTGATGTTCCTTCGCAGAAAGAGAGTCAGTATCACAAAGTGTTTTTTCCAGATCAAGGAGATTCAGTGGCCCTAGCAGGCCATTTTTCACCAGTGCCAGGGGGCCAAATTCAGGATCAAAACAACTACGCGCAAACCCCCAAAGCAGCTATTTTTTAATCCATTTCACCGGTGAGCAGGACTCACCCAGCTAAAAGCATCGCTGACTTCAGGGTAGTGCATCAAGCAGCAGGCTACATACCTCTTCGTTGCTGTCCTCAAGGTGGGACCTGCTCACACTGCGGTTCAGCGCGGGCGCAGGGTCCAAGCCCGGCTGGTGCTGGGGGAGACGGAAAAGGAACCAGTCCACGAGCATCGGCTGGGCGCAGGGACAGCTTTCCCATGCATGACGGGGACAAGAGCCCAGGAATTTAAGGAGTCACTGAGAAATGCTGACTGCCTCCTGGGAAAAGCCTTAGCAACCTTTTCTTCTTTTTTTTTTTTTAATTAAAAAAAATAAGCAAACACAAGTCACCCCAGCGAAAGCACATTCTGCCGAGATGTTTCCCACAGGGGATGCAAACGGTGAAAGGACTGGGGTCCACCGCACGTGGGTACGCAGTGACACAAGCAGCTCTGCCAGGACTCAGGCTGCAGGACAGGAGTAAATAAACGCACGGAGAAATAAGTCTCAAAAGGGCCCTCCGCACAGGTAGCCAAGGCACAAGCAGTTCAGAGCTGGAGGAGGGTTTCCTTCCCCACCTGCCGTATCTAAGCCACACGTAGGATGTTTGTTCTTGTACCTAAATCTCCTCCTTTTCAAGCACAAGAGCTTGTGCCCAGGAAAACGGCTTGTCCAGCAAGCATTCTGTGTAAGGTCATTAGGAGCTGTAACCCTCCGCAGGGGAGGGACGGCCCAAGCAGCCCCAGAGAGGAGCCCTCGCAGCAAGAAACACGCTCTGCGGCGGCTCTCGGCATCTTCCCTCCGAGGGCAGGCACAGGAACGGCCTGGGACAGGAACGGAGCCACAAGGGGCCAGGCCGTGCTCCCCACAAGCGAGCTGTGCACCCAGGAACTGGGCGCTCACCAAAAGGCTGATTTCAGAGATGTGCAAACAGCATCAAATCCACAGTGGGAGAAAATTTGCCGAAATCAGGGGCGTTACACCACCAGAGAGTCGGGTCTGGGGCGTCAGGGCCAGGCGTGGGCGAGCCCGAAGGCTCAGCATCGGCCGGGCCTCGTGCGCCCCGGGTGCTGCACACCGAGATATCGACTGCTCGGGGCAGGGGGAGAAAACATGAACTATTTCTATTTTTAAAAACAGAAAACAACTGAACATCAATGCTAACATCCAGTTTGGCTTTAGGAGGGATTTAAAGAACTTGGGCTTCTCCGTTCCTTAATCCCACACCACGCTTCCCCACTACCACCCAGCATCGACTTCTAACAATGCAAAAACATCTGCCCACATTTTTGCAATTATTTCAGACCCGGCAAAGAGCACCCTCCCCTTTCTGTAGGGTTAATCTAAAGAACAGTTGCCAAAATGCTGAGAACACAGTCGAACAATAGCTCCTCTGATGAAATTCCTCTGCTCCATAGAGGAACCAGTATCCTCCAGCTGCTGTGGCTTGTCCAGAGAGATCTCCGAGTGTTTACCCGCTCCCATCAAAAAAAAAAATAAAAATAGATGACAAACTGAAAGATTCAAGTGCAGCTCGCAAAAAACCACAACACCAAACTTTTATTAACGCAACATTTGTTTTGTGTAAAATATAAACCGGGGACATGAGCGGAAGGAGGACAACGCCGGCCACCTGTCCCGGGGACAGAGACTCGCTATAGTTATCCGTACAGAGCCCACTTTTAGCAGCTCCATCCCTTTAAATACTCATTCTCAGTGGAATCTCTGACCGGTCATTTATAAAAGCCGGGTAGCCGAGCCGGACAGCTGAATTACAGCAGCTATTATCCACGTACGCCTGAATACGAGCAGACACCTTTATTTATAAAGGCTCTGCGGCTGACCGAGATTTGACATCGGCTACAAAAAGCATTCAGCATCCAACTGACTGCTTCAGAATAATGTGATGAAAGGTTGGCGAGCGCGGGCTGAGAAGACACCTTTACACCGCGCTAAGAGCTATCGGTAGAGGAACTCGCGCTGCTGCGATGACTCTTTTAACCGAGCCAGGTTTAAGTAATTGATTTCCTGAACAGACACACTGAGATGCACACCCTTGCCTCCGCTGCTGGTATGTATTCAAATGGATTATATTTATTCCTAGATCTAATTCTAAGACATTTAGAGTATTTTTTTGTTTTTCCCAGGTCTGGCCCTTCTCCTTGCTGACCTCCTGGGTCACCGTGCTTTCTGAGCTGCTGCTTCTCGCTCGTTCACCTTTCGGCCTGCGAGCCGCGAGCGCGCGCGCATGCTTCCCGTGGAACGTGGGAACCTGCGACACGCAGGTAATGCAAGTGCAGAGGGATGGGGAAGGAAGAAGAAAAGCAGGTTGTAAATAAAAATCAATTGTTCGCAGTTGGTTTACTTTAGCTCTAATAGTCTCAGCGGCAAGCCCTGACAACAGAAGGTAACCAAGTCCATGGCAAAAGCGCAAATTCTGCTTTAAATTGACAGCATCCCCAGGAGCGGCACGTGCAAACATACCAAGCAGGGCTCAGCCTGGTGCAGGAATGCTTTAAGAATGTCATCGTGCTCCTAACTCTGTTACAACGACCAGAAACAGGAGCTGGTACCTCTGCTGGGGCACAGAGATGGGACCCAGGTCCCGATGGGGCTCCGAGGGCTGCGCTGTGCCTGCTGGCAGCGATGGGAAGCAAGAGCCTTCCTTGCCTGGATGCTCATTTCATAAGTGAGGACCATCAAAAGCACCCCCCTCGGCCACCAGCACCTTCTCCCCTTGTATCCACCCATCCCACCACACCCAAACCCACAGCGCCAGACTCATCAGCACAAGACTGAGCCCCAGCACAACTCTCCGGCTAAAATCCCTTACTGATGATGAAAATTCAGGGGCTGACAGCAACAGTTGACCTTGGGCATCCCTAGCAGCACCAACCTGAAGCTCTGGGGAGGTTTCCCAGGTCCCCTCCAGGGGATGCTGGATGGAATCCCTCTGGGGCTACCCTTGAGACCCCAGCACCAGCATCAGGAAGGAACTGTGCGCTGCCGAATAAGTTATTACAGTCACTGAAGGGTTTGTTGGTTGGTTTTTTTCTTCCTCTTTGTAAAAGAATTCTTATCAGTTTAACATAATACTGCCAGTCAATAATAATTCTTATCTTAAAAGGTCACTCAGGTAGCTATAACTCAACATTTCATCTATGTTCACATTATCTGGAGGGAAACAGCCTGAGGACTTTGTTGGTTTTTTCATTTTTATTTTTTTTTTAAATAATCTACTTCTTTAGAACTCTAAGATTAAAAAAAAACCTACCCAGAACCAAGCTGACCCCACGGGCACTTTGAGCACACTGGGGAACAGACAGTGAGAAGGCAGAAAAATCACACTGATGTCTGCTGCATGAGAAATCAGGGGAATATCCCAAAAGGAAGACTATGAAAACCAGGGAAAGGCATGAACGTAGACCACAGCTGTTGCAGAAACACGATGTTCTGCTTGAAAAACATCAGATCAGCCAAGTTTCTCCACAACAAGAGTTGTGGGGTTTTTTTCCTCCACATTTCTCTCCCAACTTTCTTCCTTCTTCACTTCCCATTGCAGACGAGGGACAGAGAGAAGGAAACAATAATAAAAACCTGAGGACAAGAGTTGGACTCAGTGATCCTTATGGGTCCCTTCCCACTTGGGAGATTCCACGATTAAGAACCACTGATCTGTGATGTTCACGGTTTTTTCTTCTTTGAAAACACAGAAACAAGAAAGAAAACCCACAGCAGCACAGAAAGCAAGTTTTAAAACATGTTGCAAGCTAAACCTGGTCAAACCCTGCTTAATCTACGCGCTCAATTACCCCTTATAACAACAATTAAAACTCCAAACGCACCGCATGCCCATACACCACTAGGCAACGGCGTAGGCAAGGAGCAGGAGAACGAACTGGTTAAAAGTTGAGGCAGGTTTGTCTGAAATAGGTTTTATAAAGAAAAAAAAAAAATCTGGAACGAATTACTTGCAAGGATCAGTAACAGAAAAGCAGCCTTTTAAAGCGCCCTGCGCTTCTACCCCAGGGCTGCCTCGCTCGAGAGCGCAGAGTGGAGCAAAGCTGCTGAATCCTGCGGATGACACTCGCAATATTAACGTTACTTTAAGTAAAATAACATCTCCAGGCACGATAGCTCGACATGCTGGGCCACGGCCAGCTCCTGCAAATGTCAGGGAAGGCTCGCAGGGATCGCGGCAGAAGCTGGCTCAGCCCTTGGTGCCACAGAGCCATCGGCACCATCCGTCCGTCTCGGCCGTAATGGAAAGTCCCACGCTCGCAATACAGGACGACCACGAGTTTGTTCGAGCACGGTAGCACGTGCAGAAATCTTTTCCTACTCTGCGGATTACTTTTATATAACACAAGAAAGTTTTTGTGCTACAGCCCAAGCGCTGCGAGTGCCCTGAAAAGGCCGCAAAGGGCAGTAGCCAGAATTAGTAGCAGCAAAATACATGGTTATCACCCCAGTTTCGGCTCAGAGGTCAGAAGTCTACGGACTTTATCAGCCAGCAGAGCCTGTGCTGATGCCAGCCTGGGAAGCCTTCGACGAGGTGCTGCACCGCGCGCCAGCGCAGCTCTGCGTGCACAGAGCCCCACCAGAACAAAACACGCTACGGTTGCGACACCTTCACCAAAACCTTCCATACTCCCACACCGCCGAGTGACCACGTGCAAACACACAAACCACACTGCAGGCTGTGAGCCAGGCATCGGACGGCTGAACCTGCGCTGATAAAGCCTCGGCTTGCATCTCCTCTCGCCGTGGACAGACACGTTCCCCTCCCGCGTGGAAAGCCCACGCCCCCGCCTCGCCACGTGCAAAGCAAACCGCGTTTCTGCCGCCACAGCTAGTCCTCCCACCCCGACGGGGCTCGTTTTCTGCTCACTACCCAAGATCAGAGCAGACCGAATTGCGCGCCCATCACACACCGGGTGAGACCGTCCTGGGCCCACGGCTCCAGGAGAGGACACCCACTTTGCCACTCCACTCCCCACCAGAAACGCAACTGTCTGCCTACAAAACCACTTCCAAAGAAAAGCCAGCACCGTGTTCTCCAACAACCAACCCCAACCTTGCTTGGATGAGATGCTACCCCTCCGCTTAACGCATCTGCTGCCAAAGAGGAAGCGGCGTGCAGGTGGAAAGTCGGGAGCAGATCTGCTCGCTCCAACCTCAACTTTATTTGTAATTCCCGGGGCCAAACGCAAAGCCACAGGCTTGGCCGTTTGCCATGGCCAAACGCACGCTCAGAGGTGACCTCTGCAAACCTCTGGGTCTTCTCCTTAGGACCAGAGCGCTGCAATAATGAACGCATCGGTTTTTAAGAGCAAAGGGGTGAGCGTGCAAGCCTGTGCATCCCCTGCCTCGGGGGCCGCAGCCTTTGCGCATCTTTTAGGTGCCTCAGCAGCTCTTGCACAACCAAGAGTTCACCAAAAAAAGCAGCAATGCTCCTGTTTATTCAGTGCAAACAAGGAAAACAGAAGCGGCACGCACACGCTCAGAGGTATATATGCACACACGATTCACGTCAAGGTTCATCCCAGCTGCAGCCCCGGGTTTCTGCAGACAGAAAGGGTTTCAAGCAGTGTGGCTCGTGCTTGGCTGTGGGCTCCTGCACTCACTGGGCACCACGCAAGAAGTGGGGAGGAGAGTGGGGCGATCAGGTGGGACCCCCAAAGCACAGCCCAGCAGCCACTGCAGTACACCAGCTCCTCCCCGCTCCGATGAATCCAAGCCCTGAGGAGCCGTCAGCTCCCACCCCAGGGTTCGGATGCAGCGGCAGTGCACGGGGTGCCCTTTCTCCAAACGGTTATGTGTAGTAACATTAGACACGAGCACGAAGCTGGAGAGCTAAAGCACTGACGACTGCATCTTAAAATAAAGCGTCCACACTAATTACTATTTCAGTTACGCTGATTGCAAACATAACTCCCAGTTTGGGAAAAAAAAAAATGCTTCTACAGGCCACAAATTAAGTAAATAACAATGGCATTTTTTGGGGGAAAGGTGAGACCAAGAAAGGCCAGGGCTTGCAAGATTGCGGGAAGACGGGATTTCATGCCATGATTCACCTGGTCCCCAGGAACCTTCACCAACTGCTCCAGGGAAGCTTTGCAGAAAACTTTGGCCGACCTGAGCATCAACTGCTTCAAAAGCAACCGGCCCAAAAATGCCAACGTGTGAAAAATAAACAGCGAGACAGGCGCACAGCTTCGTTCAGATGCTGAAGTCTAACACGCCAAGGAACTGCCCAGATGATCATCCGCCGGCAACGGCCCAGGCTACGAGCAGAGCGCTTTCCCCATTCATCCATCTAATCTCATTTGAAGATAAGCGTATTTGCAAACTAGATTATTTTAATTGATGGCTCAACAGTTGGTTCTTATTCAGCTCCTGATCTAAAGCTATCCTCGACCTGTCCCATCAATCCGCATCTTGATGGCCTGAAGACGCCGTACGCCATCAGCGATGCCCTGCGCGGTGTGGTCCCTTCACAGGCAGCCTCTCTGCACCCACTGCTGTGGGGCAGAACACTATCTCAACTACTTTTACACGTGCAGACACAAGGTATCTGCACAGAAGGGCAGTGTCTGGGTGGAAATCAAGGGACAACAAGCCAGTCACGGAATCATGGAATGGTTTGGGTTGGAAGGGACCTCACAGCTCATCTAGTTCCAACCCCCTGCCATGGGCAGGGACACCCCCCACCAGCCCAGGCTGCCCAAAGCCCCATCCAACCTGGCCTTGGGCACTGCCAGGGAGCCAGGGGCAGCCACAGCTTCTCGGGGCACCCTGTGCCAGGGCCTCAGCACCCTCCCAGGGAAGGATTGCTGCCTCCCAGCTCAGCTCCAGCTCCCCTCCTGCAGCTTCAGGCCCTTCCCCTTGGCCTGGCCCTCCCTGCCCTGCAACCAGCCCCTCTCCAGCTTTCCTGCAGCCCCTGCAGGCACTGGGAGGCCACAATTAGGATTCCCCAGAGCCTTCCCTTCTCCAGGCTGAACAAGCCCATTTCCCTCAGCCTGTCCTTGGAGCACAGGGGCTCCAGTCCTCGGATCAACTTTGTGGTCCTCCTCTGAACAAGGCAGAAAACCCCAGCTCAGGTCTGCGATAAGGCATGAAATGCTTCTCTGCACCTTTTATGTGCACTTCAACAGTGAGATTTTACCCAGCTGCAGTCACTGGGGGCATTAACCCCGATACCATGCCCCTCGCCCAGGCATGCATTATACGACAGAACGGTAAAAGAACACTGCAAAATACAGAAAAGTGTCTTTGGGAAAGAGCAGCCCACCGGCGGGCAGACCCACTTGCATCAGCACGATGCTCAGAGCAGCAAACCACACTGCTCTCATTAGTTGACTTTCCCCCCCCCTTTAAGCACTGCTACCTAAAAAAAGTTTTCCCCGGCAACCTCTGCTGCGCAGGAAGCAGCACACCCACCACCCAAATGATCCAGCCCTTGTTAGCTCTGTCCCACCAAGCAAACCTCGCCGCTGGCGCTGTCGGTGCTTCGGGAGCCAGCCACAAAAAGCTTCTCCCTCCAACTGCAAGGGATGAGCGCCAGGAACCACGAGGAAAGGCATTTTTAAGCAAATAGGAAAAAAATATAGGGGTTAAGTGCAAGCCCAGAGGCATCTCCTCTCAGCCCCATCACCAGGGTGAGGGGGAGAGCGAAGGGGAGCCTTCCTCACGCCGCACCGCAGACCTGCCTCCAGCCAGGGCTGGCGCGAGCCAAACGCTGGCCTGCGGTGCTTCCCACAGCTATTCTGAAAAGCCTCTTTAAAAATAAAAATATCTTTGAATTGCAAGAGAATACTGGGCGTGTAGCTTTGCTCAAATCCCTGGCTAACAGCGCTCTGTACCTTCATTCCTCTCCTGTTGCTGTTCTCCAAGAAACCCAGCACAGATAGCTTCTAGCCCGCAAGTTTGCAAACAAAACCCAGGCAAGACGCACGGCAGCAGCTCAAGAAACAGCACGCAGAGTAAAAGAAGCCGATACCCAACTTCTCAGATCTCTCCATTTAAGAGTCCCAGCTCATCATTTTTAATGAGCAGAGCAGGTGACACCCCCGCTCCGGCGCAAGGGACAAGCGAGCAGAGGGAGCACACGATGCCAACGTCCAGCATTGCACTTACAACTTCCTATCGCTCCCATCAAGCGGGGGGCTTCCCTCCTTGGCCCGTCCCCCTCGCAGGGTGCCTGCTCAGCCCCTCCGGTCCCCATCATGGGACAGCCCAGCGATGCTCTCACACAGCAGAAGGGCAGTTAAGCTAGAGCTCAGCATTGCAATGCAACAATAAACCAAGAAAAAATAAAAAAAAGAAAAAAGAAAAAATTGAGAACCATCTTCAAACTGGGTACTGGGGTGGCTTTCCATCAGTAGGGGTCACTGGGGGCAAGCTGCAAAATTCACACAGCAGAGGGACAGTAGCTTCCCGATGAGCTGGAAGACTGCAGCCAGGGTGGCAGCAACAGTCATCGGGCTGGAGCCACAATGACCTAAGGATACGCGAGGCCAGGCCTGCAGGAACATGTAATACCTTTTAATAGACCAGCTGCTACAGCCGGGGAAAAAAACACACCCCGGCACAGCCACACAAGCCCTCCTTTGAGCTGGAGCACCTTCGTGCTCGGCCATTTTTTCCAGCTGCATCACTTGGTCTAATTAAAGACATTACTGCTCCCTGCAACCCTTGTCTCTTCCTCCGGCCAGTCCTTCCCCGGACGAGAAATCTGGGTCATTTTGATGCTCTCATTGTGATACTTGACAGCCTGCTGAAATGAAATAAAGATTTTGGCCTTAACATGCAGCATAGTTAGCGCCCTGTGCACAGGGCAAAGAGAGCTTGCTGTCCTTCAAAACCCAGAGCTTAAAGCTGTCACTCTGCTACCATCAGTGCGGGTGGGTGTTTGGATGCCTGGAGGACCCACGGGAGCCTTTGGCCATCTCCACCGGCCAGCAGAGGCTGCAGGGGCGATAGAGCCATAGCACCTCCGAAGCCAGGGCTGGTGGGACAGGATGTTGGACTACTTCAGAATTCCCAAGCAAACCCCAGTCACACCTCCAGCCACCAGAGAGGAGATGCCTGAGCAGGTGGAAGCAGAAGGTCAAAAGCCTAAGGACCAGGTTTGGCAGATGCAGCAGCCCTCATCTCCTCATGGGGTCTATACCCCATAGAGCACCTACACCTCTCAGTGTCTCAGCCCCAGCCAGCGGGCACAGGAGCAGCACAGGTCCCAGTCCCACCATGGGGCACGTTACGCTCCTGCCTGACCTTTACTGGTGGCTCGGAGGAGGTCGCCGCGTCCTGACGGCTCCGAGCAGCTGGGACCGAAGCCGCGCAGCGAGGCCAGGATGGAAGGAAGGAAGGAAGTTATAGCAGGCTTTTAAATAGCGCTATGTACTACCTGAATCTTCTATTTCTGTGCACGGATAATATGGTTTCCATACTCTCCTCCATGCACGGCAGGCCAAGCCATTTGCGCTCAAACTGAATTAGCAACAACCTGCGTTCTTCACCAGTTAAACCATTAAAGCTCGGTGAGGCTCCTCGTAGCCATCATGTAGGATAACCACGAGCTCTGTGCTTCACCTAATGAAGAAACCTATAGATTTCCTTCCGTGTTTGCTTCCCACTTCTATTTGACCTTTATAATCAAGCAATACCCTTAAATGGGCTATGGATCGCAGGTGGTCTCACAGTCCCTGCACCACATGTAGTCACCACATCTCCAGTTGTAAGCCACCATGCCTCCGAGACACCAGCGTAGCTTTCTGCAAGATCTCTCTCCTCTGAGGTGGGCAAGGTGGTTATATCCACCCCTCCATTCCATGCTTGAGCAGGTATCCAAAGAGACGCAGAAGGAGGAGGCTCCTCAAGCCTTTTCGAGGGCCGTATACGGCTGTACGCAGCAGAGCCGCATCCCGTTTGCAGTCCTAACGAGGAGGGCTTGGCTGTCATTATCAGCAACACCCTTACGCTTGGAAAAGATAAAATATAGAATTCCTTCAAAATAAATCTGCTCACTTCTCCAGGGCAATTAACTAGCTAACAAGAGTTATTTTTCTTCCTTGAGGTGTTCCTGTCTCATCTGCCACGCGGCACACCTCTCACTTGGAGTCTACCAGGCACAAAACAACCTGGACCCCTTTGTAGAGAGGGGTTTTCCTCCATTCCACACACCCAATGCCCAGTTCCACCAGCTGGTGAGGATTTCATACCCTGGTCTCTCTTTGGGCCCCCTCCTGATCTCAGTTGTTGGTACTTATATTCCCAAAAACGGTGCCTAACCACCAAGGAACGCAGCAGGGCTGCCACCTCCTCCAACGGTCCTGAACTAGGGGCAACATTCAAGTTTTCCTGCTTCCCCAAGAGGGTTGGGGCAAGCAACAGGTCCTGCACGTAAAAACGAACTCGCTTCTCAAGAGGAACCACCATTTAAGTCAATTCAGACACTTGCTCCGGCACATTAGACCACCACGTTGCATACAGACCGGTGTTGCTTAAGTCACGGTGACGCCCCTTGCCAAACAGCAGAATTCACCCGTCCTTCACTGAAGGTGACCACATGACGTCTTACAGCCAGCCCCTACACCCTGCTCAGCTGTGTGCCCCCACCACCCCACAGTCCCTTGCACACCACCATCGCTACGTCCCCAACATCAACAAGGACGCTGGTGGGGCACCTACAGGCAAGAAGCCACCATCTCCAAGTCAGCAAACACCAGGAAAACGCACGAGGAATCACCTCAGCCCCCAGTCCGGGAGGGAACTGAGCCCAAATTAGTTGGGCAAACACCAGGATTCAAACAATAAGAAGTAATGCCAGGTTAGATGACGACAACGACGCTTTTCAGAAGAACGTGGTGTGATTCCACAGCCAGCCAAGTGACAAATGCCAGAGTGCAAAACGGGCGCTGAATAAGAGCTATTTAAAACACACAGGTGGTTTTACAAAGAAGGCAGCGTGAACACTGCAGGCCAAAAGCTAGTTCTCAACAGATCTTGGTGTCAAGCCTTCCCTCCACCGGCTCAGAAAAGCCCACGTCCTGCTCTGTGGGGTGCAGGGACACGTCCATCCCATGGGAACGCTACACGGAGGGGCATTTGGTGAGAAAGAGGAACCCAACAGACCCCGGGTTTGCTATCGGCATTACAAACGCCCCGGGGGAACAGCTGATTTTTGGAAGAAACGTCAGGGAAAGCGCAGGCAGCTCCACAAGGCACTAAGGGACAGGCCCGAGGCCGGACGCCAAGCTTCGCTCGCAGGAGAAATCCTCGCGCCAAGGAAGGTCAAGGGGATTACAGGGACAAGCGGGGATTGCTCGCACGAGTCGAGATGGGAAGGGGCCAAGCCCCGGTTTCCAGCGAGCGGATGCCACCGCACAGCCAGCCATACGTGACTTTGTATCTGGGAAGGCTTCAGAATGCTGTTTTCCTTTGTAATTCACCATTTCTGCGGTCAGGAGGTAAATCACCCCCCCACCCCCAATTACCTGACCAACCTAGGGGACACGACTGCCGCCAAAACCGCGACACCAATAAACAATTAAAAATTAAAGCTATATTGCTCACACCGACTCGCAGCCGGAATCGCAACGGGAGGCTGCACATTTCTCCTGGAGCAGCTGAGTTTAGAGAGCACGTTCCCTCCCTGCGTCCCGTCCTCCCCCCCCCCAGGGCCTCCCCACCCAAATGTATGAGGTTCAGCCCTTCAGCTGTTTATAAAAGCAGCGGTACTGCGCCCAGACGCACTCGGCAGCATTCCTGCCTCTCATTCCTGCGAGCTATATAAGGGAACGGCCAATTCCAGCCCCGCTCCCCCGTAACCAGCCCCGATCCCTTCGCGTCGGAGCAGCCCCGGGGTTGGTTTCCTGCAGAAGGACTCAAACCCGTCCTGGGTCAAACGCGCCGTTGCGCTGGACCTTGTCATCAAATGGCAGCGCAGGCAGCTGCCAGATCCTGCCGGCTCGGGGCTCTAATAGGGAACAGCTGGAGAGGGACCCTGCATTCCTCCCGCCCCGGCCACACTGGGGGCTCTGTTCGGGATCCGGCAGCCACCAACCCGCACCGCTTCCACCGATCGCAAAACGCAGCCGGCTGCTCCCCGGCACCGCTTCGACACGCACAGCCCCGAAAGCAAGCGCTCCCAACCCCCCCGGGGTTCTAAATAAAAGGGATGTTTTGCAGCAGGGGGGGGGTGTCTGGTTTTTTTAGGTTGGGTTTGGGTCTTTTTTTTTTTGGAGGGGTTGAGGAAACAGAACTACGCAACTTAAAAGACAGATTTTTGCCTTCCCTACTCGTGCTCTGCATTTCAGCAACTCCGCTTCAAGCGACCCGCATCCCTGCGTGAATCTGCACACACACACACACACACTTAGGACCATACGTTTGTAACGCGCACACGCCCATAAATAAATACGTTAACGCAATTTGCACGTCGCTCGTGCAGTTTTCACGCTGCTCCGACTCCATTTACTTCTGCGGAGTTGAGTAACTTGTAATGGTGTATAAACACAACCCAGAATACACACGTTTTCTGTAACGCATCCCGTACATCCACCGACATGAACCAGCCTACTCGTATTTTCTTAGAGCTGCGCTGGAACACAAGAGGGTATTCAGAGCCGCGGGAAAGAAAAAAAAAAAGCGTCCAAACAGGATCTGAATGATGAAATAGGAATTGCCACATTTAAAAAAATAGTAATAAATAAAATCAATAAATAGGATAAGCCAGCTGCCCAGAGCTTTTGAAAATAACAGTTCGTCTAAGGTAGCGACGGGCTGCTCCTGCGTGTTGCAGAAAGCAAAGCAAGCCACGTTGTCCAAAAGAAGCCTAGAAAATCCAGACTCTACGTGACCTGACTTACTTATTTCACAGGAAACTGCATGGA
>VWZZ01003155.1:368938-395155 GCA_013399095.1 Psophia crepitans | reverse complement strand
TTCTGCACGCACAGGGGCGCTGTCCTGGCGAGCAGGGGTGGGTGGATTTCACCCAGCGTGCGGAGAGGGGCAGGATCTGTGTTTCGGGCCATCGATTCCCACTGTGGGATTTTACCTCCCCGATATCCAAGGGCTGACTGATCCAGGTACATCCAAGAAAGGAAATGGGGGGGGGGAACCCCAAGCACAAGCGTTTGCCAGAAGACAGCAAACATTGAGCAGAATCTAACGCTTCATAAAGCGTAAATAAAGGTGTAAAGTGTGTTTATCGGTGGGCACGGCAGAAGGATGTGAAATGCCCTCCCGTGGAAAAGGGATGTCACATGCCTGATCCACGCACGGCTCGTGCTTCAGGGGACCAGTGACACCGGTACCTTTGCAGCATTTCCCAGTCCCCGCTGCTCTGTGGGGTCAGAGACGTGCTCAGGTGTCAGGGGACCATGAGGGAGGGAGACGCGACAGGCTCGTGGCAAACGGGGGGCCGAGCCCCTCCGCTGGTGAATCCATTCCCCAAAAGCGGCTGCGTGCTCTGGTGGGTGCTGGGGAAAGGACAACGCTGGGTTTGGGCAGCCTTTGGCTTAAAAAGCAATGCACGTGGCTGAATCCGGCCCTGGGGGGGGGGAGTAGCGGGGAGATGAAGGCTGCCCCCAGCCATCGGAACCACCCGGTCCCTCTGCAGGAGCATCGATCCTGCAGCAGGACCACAAGATGAGGATCACCAAGAGGCTTCCAGCAGCTCCTATACATCAAGCACAAACGGTCCGGCTCCCCCTGCTTACGAGTTTGCATGTAACACACTTTAGCTTTCAGTATGTCTGGTGACTAATTAAACAAACAGGAGTTCCCTGCCAACAAACCCCAGCCATCTGTCTCACCCTCCGGCTCCATCCTAAAAAAAAATAATGGTCAATCAAAAAGCCCTTTTCCCCTCACCTTGGTGCCGACGCTCCTCCCGCTGTCCGGGTGTGCTGAGGGACAGCCCGCGGAGCTGCGAGGACACACCATCTGCCACACCGGTGTGCACGTCTTGCACGGGAACGCGGAGCGAGGCTCGTTAAACCATCAGCGCTAACGGCACCAGGAGCTCCAGGCAGAACGTGGTGCGCTTGCACGTTGCTAATTTCAGGGCTGGCAAGGCTGCTTTGCCGGTAACGCCTCTCAGGTTTTGTGTTTTGCACATCTAGAGCGGTAACAGCAGCGATCGGAAGGATATTTAAGGCCGAAACGTCAAACGCAGGCCTCTGCACGGCCGGGCTGATCGACGGGGGACGGTGTCCCCCCGCACGCAGCAAGGCATGAATGAGTGAGAGTAAAAGGACCGAATGTGTCCCGTGCTCCAGGAGACATCAAGAGCGTGTCTGATGATAAAACCAAAACCAATTATCCGCCACCGAGGAGATTACAAGATCCCATTCCCCGCAGTGTCCCAGGGAAGCAGGCGCAGAGGAGCGGAAGCCTGATGTAACAGCATACGCTGTGATGTTTGAAGGTTTCTATGGTAATTAAAAAAAAAAAATCTATAAACGACCTGTGGAAGAAACACCCTGCTGTGTCACCAGATGCGTTGCAGGGTGGGTGCCTGCACAGATCGGTGTGATATAAGGATCCCCAACCTGGCTGGAAGCAAGTTGCCTTTTCTGGGGCTAATAGCTGGGGTGGAGGGACCCATCCGCACCCCCGTGGTCAACTCTCTTCCCTGCGGATGGAGAATCCAACGTGGAGACGCTGCGTCCTGCGAAAAGAGACATCCCAGCCAGCTCTGCACAAACACAAGGCAGGTTTGAGATAATTAAACACAACATCTCTTCCATTTGTTCCTAAACAAAGTGTGGGAATTGGCCACTGGGAAGCTAGTGTTTTCTTTACCTTGAATGGTGAAGCGGAGCTGTGCAATTCATACAAATAAGCCCTGCCAAAAACACACGCACACATAAAAAAAGTAAAAATCCAAAGTAAATAATAAAATCTACACACCCAAATCGGATGGGGCAGCCATTAAAAAATTGTATTTACAGTTACGCTCCTGTGCCCAGTCCGGGCTTTGGGGATGATCTCTGGTCCGAACTCACCACGAAAGAAGCGGTGATCTTCCAAGGTCTGTCCTACCCCTATCTCCGTGAGGCTGCAGGAGGAGGACACAGATCTACACAGGAAATACCATTTAGCACGGGAAGTGCTGCTCGTGTTACATTTGTTTAGCCGTTGTCAAGGGGTTGCTTTGAGAAGACCCTGTTTCGTCAGCGAGAACACCGTCGCATTGCGCTGTGAGGGCATCTGCCTCTCCAGCAATGTCATCTCTGCCCTCTGCCGTTGATGAGTCGGCTCGCAAGGACCCCAGGGACGCAGAGGCAACAAAATAAATCAGCTTACCTAATGGACCTCAAAAAAGCGCCCCTTGAAAATGTATCACAGTCTGCTCTCCCGCCTGGTGATGCACGCAGAATCGGTGATGAAGAGGAGCTGAGGAAGAAGAAGATGCAAAGGATTCACTTAACCAGGCCAGCGATACGTTTCATTGGGCTCTTCCCGTTTCAGACGGCCCCTCGAATATAAATGGCGGCTTCTGCATTAACCTCGTCGTCCCACCCCCAGCGAGGGACTATTTGCAGAATGGGTCTTTGCAAAACTGAGACCTGTGCGTGTGTTGAGGGCAAAGCCTGGCTCAAGCCCGGCCGGGCCTTCGGGCAGCCTGGTTATCGGGCATGGTGGTTTGCGCAGCACGAGAGATGTCCCAACCGGCCGTCGGCACGGCATGGAGCGCAGCTCCATCTCACACCTCGGATGGGTCTGCAGCAAGATGCCTGACCGGCTCTGGGCCCCTCTTCATGCGTGCTAACACCTCGTAAATGCCTGCTAGTGAGATAACTCCCTGGATGGCTGTATCCCATAGCCTCACGTCATGTTTACCTACAACATTCGGATTTCTCAAACCATTTCCAGCCAGCAATGAAAGCAGCTTGTTGTAGGACTTGGAGCTGACTGAGGCGGTGCTACAAGCAGATGGCCCTGATGAAACAAGACACTGATCCCCAAGGAGGCACCGTTCAACAGAGCTGCTCGACTCCCCGGCTCCAGCAGCTCCAAGACAGGCTTGGAGACGTGCATTAGCACGCACCATCGAGGAAATTGCTTCCCTAACTACCCCTTTCAAGCAATTCTCTTTGGAAGCCTGGTTCCAACTCAAGACATGTGTCAGCAGCACTGATACTAAGGCAGTTTTCCTATTTAATTATTAAGAACGAAGCGTGCTTGGTGCACGCTGACAAAATGATGGTAATTTAAGGAGAATTTCCTTAAAGGAGAGTGGAAATGTTGCCAGACTGGGTGAGGTTTTAGATGCACCCAGGATGCTGGGGTGGCGGAAAACCTTCATGCTCTCACCTGATAAAATGGCAGGGGATCCAACGATGAGAGGCAAATACGGTGGGAAATAGCTCGCAGGATTGCTCTGCTCCTGGCTCCAAACACGCAGCTTTCACCAAAACCTATGTAAGTAACACCAAGGGCTGCACGGACATAACAAGTGTGTGTGCGTGCAGCTAGAATAGATGTAGAGATGATCCACTGAGACCTCTGAAGGCTATTCTGCATTTTTTCCCGAGTCCTCTGAATGTGTTGAAAGAAGCAACAAGCAGGGGAAAAGCTGTGGAGACTTGGAGTGAGGTGGAGAGAGAGGCACCGTGTACTCAGGCAGCAGGATGGGTTTGGCAGAGGTGACCCAGGCTCAGCCGTGCCCTGTACACCGTCCTCGTGCCTCCCTCCATCCCACCACATCTCAGGCTGCTTGCTTGCCCAGGACACTGTTTGCTCACCCTGGTACAGAGGTTGCTTCTCAAGAGTCCTCAGGAGAGCTCCATAAAGGAAGGCTGGCACATCTATGAAGGGCTAACAGCAAACTACGTAATACCAGTCCCAGTTCCTCATGAACTAGACTGGTCATACGATGCTCCACCAGATGCTGAAGTTGCTGCTCAGATGTATTTACATGTTTCCTTGAAAAACAAGGAATAAATAAATCTGTAAAATTGTAAATGTTGCTTCTTATATACCAAACTTGGCTACCCCAGCTCATCTCCAGCCACCACCCAGCAGAGCACAGTGGAGGTTGCTGCTTCCCTGAGGAGCCTGGCGTGGGGAGCAGGGAACCCTGGCAGCTCTGCCCATGGGCCACCCAATGTGCTGCCAACCCTGTCTTCATGGGTATCAAAAAGTTTCTTTGCAAGAGGTGGGAAAAGAAGAAAAGAAAAGGAGGCGATTCTTATGGAAATGAGGAGATGCAAAAAGAGGATAAAAACACCTTATTAGATCAGATGCGTGTGGGGAAGACCACTGAGCCAGGCCAGGGTCCATCTCCAAATCCTGCTACAAAAGATTATGTTGCTCCAAACAAGAGACATACAAAACACTGCAAATTATTCCTACCCTTGTGCTTTCAGAAGCTCATTTGGAGAAACAAGGCTCTTGATATAAAATCAGTGGATACGTCTTCGGCTTTGCCTTGCCCTTGTATGGATTGGTCCTGCTCTCTGCAACACAGACTACCACATAGTTAAAATACGAGATCATACATTAAGTTCCAGTGTAGATAAAGCCCATCTAGTTCCCACCCCCTGCCATGGGCAGGGACACCCCCCACCAGCCCAGGCTGCCCAAAGCCCCATCCAACCTGGCCTTGGGCACTGCCAGGGAGCCAGGGGCAGCCACAGCTTCTCGGGGCACCCTGTGCCAGGGCCTCAGCACCCTCCCAGGGAAGGATTGCTGCCTCCCAGCTCAGCTCCAGCTCCCCTCCTGCAGCTTCAGGCCCTTCCCCTTGGCCTGGCCCCCCCTGCCCTGCAACCAGCCCCTCTCCAGCTTTCCTGCAGCCCCTGCAGGCCCTGGGAGGGGCTCCAAGGGCTCCCCGCAGCCTTCTCTGCTCCAGGCTGGACAAGCCCAGCTCCCTCAGCCTGTCTCCAGAGCAGAGGGGCTCCAGCCCTCGCAGCATCTCCGGGGCCTCCTCTGGCCTCGCTCCAGCAGCTCCATGTCCTTCCTGCCCTGGGGCCCCCCGAGCTGGAGGCAGCACTGCAGGAGGGTCTCAGCAGAGCGGGGCAGAGGGGCAGAATCCCCTCCCTCGCCCTGCTGGTCCCGCTGCTGGGGATGCAGCCCAGGACACGGGTGGCTTTCTGGGCTGCAAGTGCATGCTGCCAGCTCATGTTGAGCTTCTTGTCGCACCAACACCCCCAAGTCCTTCTCCTCAGGGCTGCTCTCAAAACAATGTGCAGCAACCAGGAACATTTACGGACACTATTGAAAATGTGGGCTAATGGAGGTCTGCCTGTCAACCCAACAAAATAAAGCCCAGAAAACGAGTGGCAAAGCACTGCTGAGGGTACAGCTCTGCAAAGCCTGGAAATTTCTGAGTCTCCGAGATGCTGTGTCTAATGGGTTACTGCAAGTAGATCCAACAGTTAGACTGTGGTAACACCAAGGCAGAGGTTGCTAAAAGGATATAAATTACCCCATCAAAACATGTCATAGAGTCAAGAGTCCTTTCTATTATCAGATACCTTTTTCAGGACAGGAGAAAAGCAAATGGTTTGTTAACGATAGAGCATTGAATGCTGTTGGGCTCGATGGAGACTTTTTTGTTAAAAGTTGGTGCTGAAAGGGAAAACTGGAGCTGCCAGACCTATTTACACATTTTCATGTCTCTGGGAAGATACTTAAAGATCGAAAGACTGAAAAAGCTACAGCCATTCTTAAATGTGAACCCACCAGCTCTTGGCAAACATCTTTCTTTGGTCCTATAGCAAAGTGTAACGGTAACTACTTCTGCGATTCAGGCTGGCCTTGGAGAAAGCTGTCCCAGCGGAGGAGGGTTTGGATGATGCTGCAGCCGCACCAGTCATGGTCTGGTACTAACCACCTAGGAAGAAACCAGCTTTCAAAAGAGAGGCAGCCACTGGGTTGTCAATTTTGTCTCTGCGTGTGGAAGTATCTGGTGAAAAATGTTGCTTTTCAAGCTGTCATACACCATAAATCACTGCCCCATTCTTACTTTGATCAATCATAGAATCATGAAGGTCGGAAGAGACCTCCAGAATCATCTAGTTCAACTGTCCCCCCACCACCTATTCCCCACTAAACCATGTCCCTAAGTACCACATCCAACCTTCCCTTAAACACCCGCAGGGATGGTGACTCCACCCCCTCCCTGGGCAACCCGTTCCAATGCCCGACCACCCTTTCCCAGAAGAAATTTCTCCTCACCTCCAACCTGAACCCCCCCTGGCGCAACTTGCAGCCGTTCCCCCTTGACCTGTCACTAGTTATCTGCGAGAAGAGGCCGACCCCCAGCTCACCACAGCTTCGTTTCAGGAAACTTGCCGCTGTAGAAAGGGGTCTGCTAACCTTGGCAAGCAATGGGAGCAAATACATTGCCTGGCTCCCTTGGAACTCCCTGCTTGCCGTAATTATTCTCAGCCTCGCTGCCAGCAATATCCCACCTCAGGCTTCGGGCAAGCTGGTGTGTTTTGAACTTGTGGTTTAGATTCTTTCCCTACAGGGGAAACACTTGAAATCGAGGACCTGAAGAAACTGGAGACCAAAATCAAGTAGCTTCGAGCACAGTGTCTGTGTTGCATTTGACCAGCTAAGAAGCAACAGAATATCTGTATCTCACGGCCAATTTTGGCGGCAGGAGATTGATGCATGATGACACCCAGTAGATCTGTGGGGTCTCACTGTCTCCAAACTCGATAGCACCTGCAGAGTTAAAGGAAAAAAAGAAGAGGAACAACTATCAAAATAATTCACAAGTTAGCAAGCCTCCCTCCAGCCTGTTTGTTAAATTATTGCTCACAAGGAGCTGATAGACACCGAAATAAATAGCACTACGAGAGGGATAAGTGATGCATTCGACTTCTCACCAGTCCCCTGACTACAGCTACTGTTGAAAAATCTGCCAAGAAATAGTAGATATGAAGTGGCTATGCAATGGGAGAGTAAAAATATTAGGAACCACTAAAAACCCTCATTTGATGGAGACAAAAAGCTGGAGAAGGCATCTAAAACCTAGAAAAGCTTTCTAGGTACAAATCTTCTGCTGATACAAAGGTGCTGCAGACTGATGATATCAAACACAGGTAGCAACTAATTGTCCAAATAATTTATTGCTGGTCCCACAGAAGTAATTCTGGGATTCACTCAGCCCTCAGGAACACCCGGACACTGCACAGGTAGTACAGGTGGTTTCTAAAGAATGGAAATGCAGTGACTCCTCACGTCATGACTATGGCAAACGTCACAGCAGTGCCCTTCCTGTGGCCGAGGAGGACGTGTGTAGGGAGGAGGAGTAAAGGGAGCTTTTTGGGTTTCCCTGAACCCTGATAAAGGCTCAGTAACCTCAGTGTGAATTTATAACCTGTCACTGCTTTTCAAAACACTGTCAGAGAAACAGAGAGACTCCTCACTGTGGACATCAGAGTCCACTGAAGACTTCATCTAGTCTTAAGACTATGCTCATATATGGTATTTTTACTGGTTTAAGTCATTCCCGTTATGTGATGGCATAATGTCATGGTTCAGACCCAGCCGGCCACTGAGCACCACGTGGCTGCTCACTCATTCCTCCCCCTTGGTGAGATGGGGAGGAGAACTGGAAGGAAAAGTTAAAACTCATGGGTCGGGCTAAGGAGAGTCTTCTGGGACAGCAAAGGGAGAGGGAAATAGCAGCAGTACTTAGAACGCACAAAACTGGTGATACACAGCGCAATTTGCTCATCACCCGAACCCGACGCCCATCCCCGAGCACCTACTCCTCCTTCCCAGCCAGCCCCCCTCTTACAGACGGGGCATGATGTCATGGTACGGAATATCCCTCTGGGCAGTTTGGGTCAGCTGGCCTGGCTGTGCCCCCTCCCAGCTCCTTGTGAAAATAAACTCCATCCCAGCCGAAACCCAGGACACAACCAAAGCAGGCCCTCTCCCAGCTCAGATGCGGCAGCATCCAGACCAAGGTGCCTTTATGCAGGGGTTGCACGTTCCATGAAACGCATGGGACCAGAGTGGCAGAAGCCCCTTTTTACAGGTACAACCATCGCTGTGCTACAAGCTCGTATCTCTCTACGCACATCGCTCATGGACACAAGGGCGTACAAGCAACACAGAAACAGCACGTAGAGCCATCTGAGCAACTCTGCGCTGTTCAGCAGAGACTTTCTGAGCCCCTCTGTGCTCACCAGCTGGGCAAACATCCCAGGGTATCACGGCCAGCACAGCTTCAGAGAGCGGCGGCAAGGCAGGGAGCGGGGTCTGGCTGGTTTTGGGGCACCCTGCAAAGCACAGGACTCTCCAGTGCTTGATCGTGGCCCGAGAGCTGCGCTCAGCTATGTGTTTGCGTTACGAGGTCACTGTGCGCTGTCAATGCAATGCTAAAATGGCAGTAACTAAAGTTACCCAGAAATAGAACCCTGATCCTGGTTCTTCTCTTTGACATTCCTGCCCAGCCTTTCTAGTGGCTTAGTTCAGAGCTTTTGCTGAACCAGACAAAATTCAGCTATTCCTGGCATTAATTACATTAGCTATAAACATACAGGACACCAGGGACAGCCTTTGCAGGGGCTGCACGTCCGCGGCAGTGACAGAGGCCGTTCCTTGTTTATTCTGGGTATCAGGAAAACTGAGCAAATTGTGACTGGCGGCCAGTTACTGCAGAGACTGCCCTGCTACACACGCCAGCCAGCCCCAGACCTCCTGCGACTGGCAGATCCCGCAGAGCTTCACCAGGGAACAGGGGAACTGAGCAACACACAAACCAGCAGGAGAAACTCAGACCCTGATTCCTGACTCCTTTTCCCACCACGCTTATGGTATTAAGTTTGATGTTAGCAAGTAAATGAATCATTTTAATCAGATTCACATAGAAGCTTGTCTTAAAGCAGAAGAAAACACGTAAGCGAGTTCTTATCTGCTCGGCCCCACCGAAACATGAGATGCCGACCTCCCTCTTCCCTTATTCCCTGACGGGGATCAGCATCGTGTCAGGTTGGCAGCATCGGCTACTGGTAGCTCAGCTGGCAGTGTTGGCGCTCTGATGGTCAATGGTCACCCTTAATGGTGCTGGTGGGACTTTGTAGGGTCTGTAGCAGAACGCAGCACCATTTCAGCCCACAGGAGTAGGGGTCAGGGCATCAGCCAGTCTTCAAAGCACCTTCTGGGAATTCTGAAGGAACACAAAGACCACTTTAAGATGAATTGACCTGAATTGTCTCCCTCCTAACATTTGCCCTCTGCTCCGAGGACACAGGGAGGGAGGGAGGGAGATCCTACCAGAACAACTTTCTCTGCAGAGGGAAAATGTCCATGTCACAGTCCATTGGGATTTGGAAAGGCACCTTGGGACATCCCTAAGTAACACCACTTAGTTTGATTGACTCATTTCAAAGCCTCAGCTCTCATCACATTTCGATGAACCACACCAAGTAGTGAGGTACGTCCCACCTCTCTTCTGCAGTAAAAATCATTATCAATTTGTAATACCCCAACACTGCTGAAAAGAAGCAAATCTTGTCACCAGAAGTCTGCGTGTGTTCCCTGATGTCACCAAACTCATAAACATCATCTATAATGAGTGGAAGAAGAATGTTATATTGCCTCTATTACAACAGGGCGACAGAGCAGAACAGCCTCTGTCAATATACAGTCTTTTTGTGGGTCAGGGGAAGGTTTTATTTCTCTCTCAGAGCCTTGAATCCCTGCTTTAAGACAACCAAGGGACACACAAGGCAGCTTTCAAGCTGCTCCTTTTACTTCTCACCTGTGTTTTGAGATGGCTTCTAGAAGGGCAAACGTAATAAGCCAGCTACTGTACTTTTTATAACTCAGGTCTTTGATTTGGGTCAGCAAGGAAGCTTGTTAGATCTGATAAAGCAACTAAGCATCTCTGGAAAATGCTATTAAAAGAACATGAAACAAGTGAAAAGTTGGGACAGTCTTAACAGTAAATACATGGCCTGGCAATTCAGCACAGCTACATCCTGTTTGCCATTATTATTTAATACTGGCATCGATTGGTTGAAGGATGAGACGGACCAGGCAATTCTCTGTGGGGTTTACTTGAATACCATTTCACTTTGAGATTAATCAAGCCCACAAGCTTGGATCACACTGTCTTGTTGGCAAATTTTAATTAATTGGATTTAATGTCAGGGACTACAGCGGTCAAGCAGTAAACACCACTTCCTTGATCATCTGTGTGGACCAACCAAGTATCTGCTAACTAACAAGCAGTGCCCAATTCCAGGTTAGAATCAGTGCAGCATTAACCTGCTCCTCTGGAATAACAGTCTCTCCTATCCCACACGCTGGCAGTACAAGCTGTTTGTATGGAAATGGCTACTGTCATGGCTCAGGCTCTTTGGTCTACAGATTACTTTTTCTGAGAGCCCACAGAGGCATAGAACAATTTACACCAGCTCTCCATTTCACAACAGTGACACATGGATAATTAGTTCCGCCATCATCACGTTAGCTGCTCCCTTTTAATGGCAGACAAGGCCAGTGACACAGGGAGGCTAAACTCAGCTGCAACCAGCCAGCAAAGCTCAATGCGAGGCCACATAGAAAGAGAAGGTGATTTTTATTTTTGAGACTAATTTCACTCACTTACTGTTTCGTGCTTTTTCTTGCACGTTCACATTCTCACCAGCACCAAGAAATGCGTACCTCAGTGGTCCGGTGAGGATTGCCTCTCAGTTGGATATCAGGAGAAGGTTCTTCCCCCAGAGGGTGGTGGGGCCCTGGCACAGGCTCCCCAGGGCAGTGGTCACCGCCCCGAGCTGGGCTGAGTTCAAGCAGCGTCTGGCCAACGCTCTCAGCCATCTGCTGTGATTGGGCTGGTTCTGTATGGAGCCAGGAGACAGGCTTGATGGTCCTTATGGATCCCTTCCAACTCCAGATATTCTATGATTCTATAGTGACACGGAACAAAGGTCCTCATCATGTCGCTGTCATCCATCCCGAGTGGTGAAGACCCCAAGTGATATTCAGAGTCTTTATACTCTCTGAATACAGGCAGCTCTGGGTCTGCTTGTGTTGCGTCCCACTGTTGTTGCTCCACATCAGCACTGTGTTCCTGAGGAAGGGCCATACTTCCACCAGCACTCAGTCCTGTTGCTATTACATCCTTCTCTGCTCTCCTCTTGCTGTTTCCACCCTCCTGAATTGCAGCACATACACCATTCTTTGCCACTATGATTTTCCATCTGTCTTCCAAAGTTCTCTGCAAGCACTGATCAGTCCCCACAGACACCTACGTATTTAATTCCTCTTTGATATACAGTGCAAACAAAAGGCTGATTTGGCCAGCAGTTTATTCCCAAGTTCTCTCTGGCAAGGAAGGTCACTTTACATAAACCAAATAAATTGTCTTACAAAGAGCCTCCTGATCACTGGCTGGAAATGTATGGCTCCATGCATCAATTCCCAACCTCTACCTGTCTTTACAACTAAGCATTACTCTTTCACCACCAGAGGTAATTGCCAGGAGTTTGGAAGCAAGGAAAAAAACAAAGGAAAAAAAAAGAATCATGGGAAGATGAAGATGGAATACCTTTGAGCAGGGGAAGCTTCCTTCCCCTGGTTTAGAGGTGTGCAGCACCTTGTGAGTACCTTGTGCTGGCAGCACCAACGCAGAAGTCACAGGAGAGTGCAGCTGAAGGGCCTAGAGCACAGGTTTCTCTCTCTGAGACTGAGCAGCTGTCCTGGAGCAGAGCTGCAAGGGAACAAGAGGGAGGACAGAAAGTAGCTACTCCCCATTTTCTACAGGTTCTAACGAGTGTTTGTAGTTTTGTCTTATATGAGCAGATGTGAAACCCAGCCTGCCTGTCTGTCTTTAGGAGACTGGCTCTCTTTCAAAGGAAAACAACACTTTCTCTTCTCAACAGCCATTTTTATTGCTTTTGACAATACACCAATGGAGGGAAAAAAGAAATAATTCTTTGCTATTCGTTAGCTTCTTAATTAAAGTAAATTCCCTGGGACAACTGATAAAAGGTAAATGGTTAACTTTGCATCCAAGCTGACAATGCAAGTAAAGAGAGTTGGAAATTCTCCAAAGCAGGCTACTTGTATAAAAATGACACCACAAAACTGCCCAAGTAACCGCTCCACAGAGTAATTAGTGAACATTTGCATGGAGAACAAGTTCTTACAGCCATTGCGAACAAGACTGAAAGTCTGTATCTCAGGATGACATAACAGAGGCTCAGGTTTGTGTCAGCAATGTTTAGTTCAAGACAACAATAACCAACAAAACTCTTTCCATGCATTCCAACGGGCTTTGGCTCAGGTCCCTCACACATGCACGCACACAGGCAAATCTTTCAAAACAGCCCAAAACAGTGTCCTGAATCCCACCTCCAACTCCCAGCTCCTGCCACAGTCCAGCTTTCATCTACAAAATAAATATACATGGATTTAACAATGAAGAATATTTCCTTTCCTTCATTTAATACATTCAATAAAGTGCTAAGTTTCTAAATTATACCGAGTTAAAAAGATATATTGCTCTAGTATTTTAAATACAATAAATATAGAATGAGCTGTGGGCAACTTCACTTGCAAGTTTTATTCTTTTTTTAGTAGATTTATACTAAATTTGGTAACCAATATAGCCTCCAATAGTACTCCATGAAAAACTAGTAAGAAGTTATAAATAAAAATCACATCCTTCAAAGATATCCCACGCACTTCTTCCGTCCACATTGCATGGATAAACGTAGTGTTCCTGCGAGCATATGGAGCGAAGACAAATAAGGAAGCTGAAAATTACCTAATAATAAAAGGCAAAACCATACAAGTTAATGCCACGTACCCTCCCATAAACAGTCTGTGTCCTACGTTTCGTCTTGGTACATACAACCCAGTTCTATTTTCTTTTCCCCTCATTAAAAAACTCTTCCAGGAAGAAGATCTTGCAAGATATGGGTCGATTCATCTTCATCTTGCTCCTTTTTACTGCAAAGTGGAAAGGATTCTTGAACAAACTGCCTGCACATCGGACACTGCTGAAAATACTTAATGCAGCCATCACACAAGCACGCGTGCCTGCAGGGTAGGAGGACCCAGTTCACTGGGCCATTCTGGCAAACAACACAGTCTTTACTGTTTTCTTCATGCAGTTCTGGTTCTTCTTCAGCCAGTCCGGCCTTCTCCAGCAAGCTTCTGTCAGTGCTTCTCTCACCAGCAAATGTATCGCTTGAGGATGGTGCAGTACTATTTGCAGACATGAAGAGTTGCTAAAATACACATATACACAAAAATTTAGAAGTCAACAAACTCTCCTCCCGATACCTGAGCACACACCTGGGATGCAAGTTCCGCTGGGTCAGATTCACTCATTTCCACTGAGTCAAATAGTGCTTTGCCTGAGTCCTGACAGTCGCCTGACCTTCAGTTAAAGGTATTTCAGAAGCATAAAATTACATAGAACACTGGGAAAATGTTAAGGATAAGTCATCAAATCTTAGCTGAATCAATGTACGTGCAGGAACTTTTAACAGAACTGCCCAAGTTTTGAAGAGCTCATGTTTCTGGTTTTGGTACATCATTTTCCATGCCGAGAAATATGCTTCTACCCATTCCTACAGAAAATATATCCACCAAGTAGTTAAATCTGCTTCAATCAATCCATTCCGCTCTTGCTCATATTAAAAACGCCTACTCTTCTTTGTCTTATTTCATGTGAAGTGTAAATTCTTTAGGGCACAAGCTCTTAATAAAGCCAGTAAACTACCATGCAGCCAAAGATGCCCACAGAGCACACACTACACAACTACTCAAAAAACAGCTGCACAGTTATTTCCACTCAGTTTAAGCAGTGTTTTTACAATGGCAACCATATGTGAAAAGGAAGCTTAAAGGGGATCAACAGGGAAGTTTACCTGGATCAACCAAGTCAGCAAATACGGCCAGGACAAACATTTCTTTGGACAAATCTATTTCTGAATGAGTGCTAATTGAGCCAATAGAACTAATTTGGCCCAATTTCTAGCTTATCAATATCATATGGGTTTTTTTTATCACAGTAATAGAAAAGCGAATCACAGAGTCACATCATCAACTGCCTGACAGACACAGGACAAAGATGGTCCCACAACCTGCACAGATAAGGGAAACTGGAATGGAATAACAAGAACACTTGTTAAACTTATAAAGGTATGTGCTAGGCAGATTCCTAACCTTTGTGCATCTAAAAAGAAACCAAAAAAGTTTCTTCTGAGGCTTTTTTAGTTAAGGGCAGTATAGGAGAAAGTGCTGGTTTGAAAGACTAGCAAGGAAGTAACAGATGTTCTGTAGAGAGGAAGCATTCAACAGCTAGTTAATGTCTTACTGCTGCTTTAGTAAGTGGACAGAATCTAGGCCTCCTAGACTAGAATCAAGGAATTTCTCAAAAAAAATCTTGAATATTTTAATATAAAATATTTCTGTACAGTAACTTTGACTGGAACTACTTAATTTTAGCTATTATCCAGTTCTTTGCGTGACAATAAAAGTCTTTTACTAATTTAGGCTCCTGAAAGCCTACACAAACTAAACTTAATAGTGTCGCCCAAATGAAACAAGACTCTGTACATGGCTTACCTTCAGATCATGGTATTGACCTTGAGCTAGGAGTAGATACTGATATAATATTCTGCAGGAAAGTCTGTAGCTCTCATCAGGAATGTGAATTACAGCCACCATTGAAATCTACCAATAAAAAAAAATAAAAAAATCTATCTTTAATAACTTTTCATTATAGGATTCATACAGAACAGTTTACTTGAAGATTGCGTACTTTGTTACAGCCTCTGACCTGCTTATTTCCTTAGACAACCAGGACTTCAACAATGTTAACTTCAAGCACAGACCCAAAAAATACGCTGGACAAGGTAAAAACAGGATGTGGCACAAAATAGCACCTTGTGGCATTTCAGCTTTCTGTCCTGCTTCTCCATGGAGCCAGTTTACAGCGCAGACCTGCTCTGACTGCTCTCACCTAATGGAATTAGGCCCCAAACCAAAAAGCACCAAGGCACCTGCAGTCCATCCTGAAGCAAATCCTTATGCAGCTTATGAGGCAGGGCTTCCTTACAGGGTCACGGATGTGCCTTGGAGAGGCTACCTGCACAATGATCTCAACCAGAAGTAGCAGCTCGTCCACTCCTTTATCCACTCCACTAACTCATGATGAGCTTAGAATCATAGAATCATAGCTTCTCCTTGGTGGGAGAGAAGTTGACAAACTGCAAGGAGTTTCATGCAGCAACCAAGCCCCAAGCGAGTGTGCGCACTCAAGTCCCCTACAGCTTCCACAGCCGCTTCTTGAGCTGTCTTCAACACGACAAGAAATGATGCTGTCAGCTGAGGTCTGAGTGCAGAATTACAGAGGAACACAGAAAAAGTGAAGTCTTCTCTACTTTCTCCCACTTCCCTCACAAACACATGGACCGCAGTTTTTAGACTTCGAAAAGCATTTAGAAATGTCATTGATTGGCTTGTAAACTGACAAATTTCACTGGAAAGGATTATGAAAGGACCTCATGGGCTGACTTCAGAGTCACTCTTCCGAAAATAAAAGCACTCCAAGCTTGCATGCTGTGCCTAATACCCCTCACCCTGTCCAAATTACGTAATAACCTCTAAAAAGCAGGAAAAAAAGAAAGTGAAATTCAATATTCTTGTAGTTCCCAGTAGCTGTCAAAAGAGAAATGAAATACAGAAGAAAACTGTTTTGTTTAAAGAAAAAAAATTAAAAGTCAAATCAGACTTGCACTCCAAAATCCACTACATGGCTAATTACATGCAGAGTTTAAATATATATGTACCTATACATATGTACTTATACTAAGTGAATTTACTATTCTTTGGTAGTAAAATCTTTTTTTCTAAATCACAACGCCTAAAAAACCCCCAAAACCAAACAACCAACTCCACACCACTATTAGCCTTGTTTTGGAACCTGAAAGTCATTCAATCTCCATTAAAATGACAGATTTTGTGTTGTGATAATAAGGGTTTAAAAGTTAATGTTTCTCAGTGTATGTGTATTATGTCATTCCACCATAAGTGCTTTCTCAATGACTACAAGTCCTCAGTTCATAGTTTGTTCAGGCACCTAGGCAACTTCTTAAACTGTGAGTGGGATGGACCTCACGCAAGCGTCTCAATTGTCAAGCTATTGCCTCCTCTGTTACGCTGTCCTGTAGTACAGAAATATATCCTGCTCTGATCTAGCAGAAACGCTATGCTGTTTAATTATAGAACCCCTTCCCCTTGAGTACAAGGTATTTTCTCTCTCTGTAAATACTTGTACACCAAAATCAAGTTCCTTCTCAGCCTTCTTTTCTCTACACAGGCCTGAGATTTAAGTCGTCTTTCACTTTAGCCCTACCAATCTTCAAATAATTTCTGTAACTCTTACGTATGCCATGCTAATTTTCTGGAGCTAGAGGAAAATTATGGCACAAAATCAAAAAGGTTTGATCTGGCCGCAAATACAGTTCGGATAAAAAAAAATTAGATTTCCCCAGAAAAAAAGATACTGGAACACCATCTGTAGTGATGGATGCACACACACACAAAAATAATTCAAAATGGAGCTTGATGCATTCATGTGAGAATAATGTGGTAATACCACGTCGGCCACAGTGGCAAAAATCCCTTTCCACACTACATTTATATTGTACAGGTTTGTTTCAACAACAACAGATGCAGTACCGACATCTGTCTGGCAAGGGGTTCTGGTGGAGTTACTCCTTTGACCATACTAATAGATCCTAGTTGTGTTCCTTTCCTCCAAAACCAGGGGAAAAATACCTCACCCGCTCCCCTTCTATCCCTTTCTTCTATGTTAAGGAACAAAAGAGAGGTGTTTCCATTTCATGTCCATGCTAATGCCAAACACGTTCAAACATGAGAAGTATGGTCTCTTTACAGTAAATTAATCTGAGCTCTAAACATACATATACTAGTCTGGGAAATAGCTGGGGGGGGAAAAACAGAATCTTCAGTGGGGACAGGAGGGAGGAGGCAATCCTACAGTCAAGTGACAAGAAGCCAAAGACAGGCATCAATTGGAAAGGGAATGGATTTCTTAGGCACTGGTGTGACCACAAACAATTTCCAAATGAATGTATGGAAAAGCATTTAGTCGATTTAGGCAATTTGCTTCTGAGTTCATTTGTATTATTGTTCAAGCAGTTAGTGCTATCAGATTAACAAACAAATGAAAAGATGGGAGATGAAAGTGTGTCCCAAATCGTATCTCTCATGGGTCTACTGCAGGACCTTCACACCTTCCTGTAACGGACCTGGAGTTGGATACTGGAAGACATAACATCCTGTATTATACAGACTCAGGCCTGTTGCAGAAAGGTAATCTCCATGTTCCTAATACTCAAGTCAGCAATCAGCTCAAATATCTGTGCCAGACACCAGAAGAATACCCTCCTACCTTGCCAACAGCAATCCAAGAGACCATATCAGCACAAGAGCTCCACCCCAGGTTTATGTGATCAGAAAAATTGGAGTAATAACATGCTAACCTGCCACAACCCCAGTTCATCTGAGCACACGGCCTTACCACAAAGACCTCCGCAAATAAGAGCTTTGTGAAAATCACAAGCGTATTTTGAATGGCATACGTAATCTTTATGCAATAATTATCCTGCCGTGCTCCCCTGAAGTCATCAGTGACAAAGTTAGGGACCAAATTCTAGGGGACAGGGAAAAGAAACTGTTTTATTCAAGCCTGTCTCCTGAAACATTCAGGCCTTAAATACAAAGACCCTACAATACATTCTCGTATTACTTACAATATCATATATTTCTCTGTCTTCTTCATCAGCTAACGTCAACAATGCTATCAAGGGATAGCGAGATCTAGGCACTGGGCCAAAATCGACAACTGGAGCATCTTCTGGTAACTGACAATATTTTTCCTCCTTGTCGTTTTTTTTAATGCTTTGTATGTGTCAAGGAAAACAATCAGCATCACTGCAATTGTAGACAAATGTGACGTTTGCATAAAGAATATTTGTCATCATATTTGTTCATAAATATATTCTGCCAAGAACTGCCGAATGTTCACAAGTCTCAACACTCCCTGTGCCAATAAATTAGCATATTTTGTCAAAACAATGTAAAAAAGGATACAAGTATTGTTGTCGATAGAGGTATTCGCTGTACAGAGCATCTTCTAATGCCTGAGGAGTCTTTATTCTGAAGCAGTAGACATGTTTCTGCAATGCTTCATGAAGCTTTTGAACACTGCAGCCCCAGTAGCAAGTAAGAATGCAGTCTTCCAGACAATCAGGTGTCAGCGTTATACCCTCTTGGAGAAAGAAGATACAGATTTATTAACTCACCCATGTGCAGGAACTCCGGAACTGCTAAGAGGAGGTTCTTAAAGGGCAACAGGTAGAAAACAACTTCACTTTCCCAAATTTTTATCACTGTCATCTAATCTAAGAATTTAGACTAGGTTTGGTGCTGACAAAAGGCAATGGAGATGAAATGGCTAACAAAATAGCACGTGCATTTCATGAGGGGTAAATTTTAACTTCTGGTAACATGTTACACACTCACTGGCAGACCCAAGAGCACAAGCCCTAGCCCAAAGTCCATTCCCTCTTTAGATAATGGCATTAATTGCGTCACTGGCCTACAACACCCTCTCTGGTCTCAAGAATAAGGCCTTCCTGATCATGCAGAAGGAGGATAAAAAGAGGATCTATGCACTTCATTTCTTTTCTAAAAATCTAGGACCCAGCCCATTAACTTCTAAACACTTAGTGCAGAAAACAGGAGCTGAGCTCTTGAAAAGTCTTGAATTTAAGCGCTCAAACCTCCTGAAAAATCCATATTACCTGAAGACTAAGTTGTTTGGTTTGTTGTTGTGGGGTTTTTTTTATGTTGGAGGAGGCATACAACTGCTGCAGCCCTTTTCTCATTCATAGGAAGGCCCCACATCTGTGTTGGTGGAAGATGCTCAGCATTGCTTACGACTCCCCAGTGATGTAGTAGGGCATGAATTCCACTTCCTATGTGGGTGATTTCAAGGGTGTCAGGAACTACTTGAACCCTGATCCAAATAGATATTCAAATTCAGTCTCCACTGAAGCACAGATAGGAAGAGAGGAAGATTTCTTTTTTTAAAGTAGCACACTTCCAGACACCGTTGGAGATCTGGACTTAGAGTTAAGTGGGCGGCATATATTCTATAACGAATTCTATAGAATTCTACAATTCTGTAAAGTTTACAAAAACACCCACAGTAGCTGGTAATCTGCAAATGTTTTTGTTACTTAAAAATCTGTTACAGTAGGAAGTGTTTCATTAATAAGAATCAAACTACTTAAATATCCAAACATTTCACTTTTAAAAACACCACATATATAAGCTGTGCAAAAATTATTCTTGTTGCAATGATGGAAGGAAGCATGTTTCTAAGGAATTTTGATAAAGGAAAGGGGTGAGAGCAAGAAAGCGTGGTACTAAGCTCAGGAACCCAAAATGACAAAAATCAAGTACATCAGAAATCCACTGACTTGTTACTGAAGCTGTAGCAGGATGAGGGATTTCTAACCCAAAGGGATTCTTCACTTGTCTCATTCGCTTTTTCAATACTCTTGTGCTGGATTCTGTTTCTTCTGAGTTTCTCAGAATAACAGGAACACCCAACCCAAACCTATGAGACATGAAAGAAGTGGGTTAAGTGTTAGTGTTGACACATTTGCATTTTTCTTCAGCTCTAAATAGCAAGCAGCACAACAAATACAGCTAGCTTGGCTTTGCAGAGTATCTGCTAGGATTCATGCATAATACAGCCTGCCAATCTGACTCCAGCTTTTTGTGGCAGAAGGTAGGAGTCTTCACAGTGACAGAGAGAGTCTATAAAGGGGAAGAGCTTTACACCTGCAATGTTTCCAGAAAGAGAGTAAAATTAACGAGAACGGTCAATGCCCTCTAGTGGTAAACGGTTAGCGAGAGCTTTCTCCCAATTGACATTCTGCCCATCTCATCACAGGACCAAAAAATAAAAAAATAAAAAAATCGCTGCTTGCAGGAACAGCCTTAATGGACTGGGTCCTCCAAAGGAAAACCTTGGAGTAAATCATTCAGCCCTAAGGTATTTCTAGCCGTAACTACAGCCAGCAAGATGGTTTTTATGGGAGAATAAGATCCCAATTTCTCATGTAAACCTCAATTACAATAATATGCTGGTATTAAATCAGGGGCTGTTAAAGCCTCTGCTTTGAGCCAGAAACTAAGTGCAAAGTAGTCAAGACTCTGAATGAAAGCTGAGACTCTAAGACCACTTCAAAGCCAAAACTAGCATGCTAGCCCAAGTGATATTCTGACCCTAAAAGGATAGCAAAGCAAAGGTTTAGAAGTTTAAACACACTATGAATCAAAATAAAAATCAAAGAAAGCAAGGAAGAATATTTTGGGATGATTTCTGACACCAATTAAAAACCCCCAAGATTTTCATATTATCTGGGGCTTTTAAAAGAACCACTACAGATGATCAGGATCTACAAGATAAGCTCCACAACAGACTTCTTTTTACACTCGGCTAAAAATAGTTCATTTCTTAAGGTGATAGCAATAACTTTCAATAACCAAAAGCTGATTAGAGAAACTGTCCCAGATATGCAATCAGAAGACTACTTCAGAGACTGAAGAGATTTTCGTAACTGCATTAATCCAGTCCCGTCTCATTAGTAAGGCAACTGAGAGAGGCTGTGGGAGTCTCTCATTAATACATTTGAGAAAACAGTTATTAATTAGCTCAGGCTGTACTTTTCTGAAGTTGTGCTTTTGTCGCTGCCACCCGTACTGTTGAAGTGGTGGCCTGTTTAATGGCTTCAAATTTTGGTTTATGCAGTCATCAGCATATTGGGTGCTGGAAAACTCTTGAGTGGCACGAAGCATCAGCTCTGCCCCGCATGAACTGTTTCCATTTAGTATACTGAAATAGCAGCTGTTACAGTAAGACGGGTCTCATATCAATAGCTCAAGATGAAAAGGGCACTACCAACTTCAGTGTAATCAGTTTGAAAATTGCTGAAGTAATTTCACGTACAATACAGCTCTGAGCCAAACAGACAATTTTGTAGCTTAACTGCTACTTTTTCCAGGTTTTAAAATCCTCCCTAACTCCTGTGTGTCAAACAAAGAATAAAAGAAGAGCTTTTACTGACATTGGGCTCCTTTCTACTGATCCATGTTGGAAGGGCGCTCTTTGTAAGACTAACAGGGAAAAACATCAGTCAAAAGTGATTTTCAGGTTGAGGAAACTATTTCAGAAAAAAAAATAATCTCAAAGCCATTCTCAATAGCAACAATCTGTTCCTGGCAGTCTAACAAAATTTACCTTCACCATTTAACACCTTGCCTGCCTGAGCGTCAGAGATAGACCAAAGGGGAAAGAGGTTGAGCTGGTGGACAGTACTCTACACTCAATACTCCATCTTTGATCAATTCCTTTGGTTTGCTAGGGTTCAATGGAAACATTTGCCTTTCTTGGATGATATAATATAGGGCACTCAGCCATACTTAGTGTGTGTGCATGGAGGGTCAAAGCGCTCTCCGATGCAAGTTAACACAGCCATGCTGACTTCACTGGGGCTGTAATGACGTACACCAGTTAAGCACCTTACTAAGAAACCAGGTGCAGCAGCTGTTTCACTTATGCAGTATCCAAAACTCAGTGGAGCTAATCTCTCTAGCCACACATAAAGATGCCTCCTGTTTTATACCATCTGGCTGATTCTGAAGTAAAACCCTTGTTCTTCAGAACCTTTCTTCACTGGTCGAAAGCAACAGGATAATCACCATGAAAAGCAGCCATAGAAAAAGGTTTTAGCAGCAGCTGAAGGCAGAAAGGCTTTTCCGTTCAACAGTAAGGTACAGTGCTTCTATAAATTTTAAGGTAGTGTGCAGTGTATGAAGGATGAAGATACAGTTGGGGTTTTTTTATGATCTAAAATCCTACCAGCCTAAATCATTAGCTGGCACAGGGGAAAATTAATTTCTTAGAATCACAGAATGGTTTGGATTGGAAGGGACCACAAGGATTATTTAGTTCCAACCTCCCTGCCATCGGCAGGGACACCCCCCACGAGCCCAAGGTGCCCAAAGCCCCATCCAACCTGGCCTTGGACACTGCCAGGGAGCCAGGGGCAGCCACAGCTTCTCGGGGCACCCTGTGCCAGGGCCTCAGCACCCTTACAGGGAAGGATTTCTTCCTAATGTCCAATCTAAATCCTCACTCTTTTAGTTTAAACCCATTACCCCTTGTCCTAATAAACAGTCCCTAATGAACAGCCAGCTTTCCTGTAGGTGCCCTTCAGGTACTGGAAGGCCATGATTAGGTCTCCCTGGAGCTCTCTCTTCTCCAGGCTGAACAAGCCCAACTCCCTCAGCCTGTCCTCGTAGCAGAGGTGCCCCAGCCCTCCGATCAACTTTGTGGCCTCCTCTGGATTTGCTCCAGCAGAACAGTAAGGTAGGAGCTTCCAATGGTTTTGTTCATGAGTTAATTTCTTCACAGAGCGGTCCAGACCTCAAACAGGTGCTGAGCCTACAGCTCCTCCCAATACAAACGTTCATCTCCAGTTAAAAAATATGAGGCACAGGACCATAATCAGCTAACTGAAATTCCTCTTCATTTCTATGCCCAGGGCATCTAATGGGCTGGCTCTAGAAAGCTTCATGTGCAGTAACCTACACAGACGCTCTGAACAGAGCCACAGGTATCCAGAGCTGGCCATAAAAACAGGCGCTCATCAAATCAGTGCATGCTTTTGCAAATGAAAACATTAACATTCCTAAGCAGTTGGTGTTTTTCAGGCTGACTGACACCATCATGAACACATCCATAAAACAAGCTGACAACTGATGCCGAAAATGATGGGAGAAACAAAATGTCATTACAGCAATATATCAAGTATTATGTATTTATACGACACCATATGCATTCATAGTACTCTGTGTAGCAAATAAAGGATGAAGTTGTTTTCATGAGTAAGTTCAAGAACACTTAAATTGTAACTGCAATTGCAGACACACTGAAGTTGTTCGGAAGCTCTTAGTCCTATGGTAGAGTTCAAAGGTAACAGCAAATATCTTTGAGCAGCCAGATACATACTCACACACTTGTATGTTAGAGCTCCTGGTTACTGCTTCTACTTGACTAACAGTTCCTTAACAAACTAGTTTGAAGACAGTTTGTACATATATACATCAACTGCAATAATATCTAGTGCCGATGCACCAACAATTTCTGATCCTGAAATAAAAATACATCTGGACAGCCCTCTGCACAGCCTGTAGCCTCAAAAGCATCAATGGAAACATGCACAATTGTGAGGATCTTCTGGCACACTTATTTCAGACATTTTACAACAAGAGATTGCAAAGCATTTATTTTAACCAGATAAATGATGATTAAATTGATAAAGGAAAAAAGGAAAATAATTTCTACCACCTCTCTCCAAGTAAATAATGAAATGGTGCAGCAGAAAGGTAAGACCAGTCTTTCCTTCACTACCACTTACCCAGCACTAGGGGAGGCAATGCAAAACAAGAACAAAAACTTTTCACAAAGCACATCTGAAAGATCAAAAGATAGCTTCGTTCATACCAAGAGCAACAGATGGCATATGATTGAGCCAGTGGCAGCTAACAAAGTGAGGTAAACAAGGGAAAGACCTTGCACTAAAGGAAAAGTCAAGCAGAGCATTTATAAGCTGCCAAGAGAACAAACACCTACAGCTAAAACATCTGTTATTCAGGGAGAGACAAAGGAAAGAAAACACCAAAGCACAGCATTACAGATATTAATGATAAACCAATGGGAGGAAATGCAGTAACTCAATTTTATTCTCTCCAGAAGCCACATGAGTGTGGTACATCCGCAAATCCTACATAAAATATTTTGACTGCTAATCAATGCTCTCCACTTGGCAAGTATCAGTATTTACATTTACGGACACTTCTGAGTCAGTAGGAAAACAGTGCGTAGCTCATCACCCCTCCAGACACTTTAGCAGGTCAGCTCTTTAAGGTTTTTCCCCATCCCTGCTCCATTCACCCAAAATGCCCCCTTCTCCTCCGACCTTCACCTGTGGAACAGACCAGTGCCCCATCAATAGTCCCAGACAGTCTCACGCCTCAGTAACAATTCTACCTTAAAGGCTGGCAGATTTAGCTGCTATCCAGCCTAACACCGGGCACCTTACTCAGTATCTGCTTATTTTATCTACCACAAAGACTTGAGATGTCCATCTCAAACAGTGCCAAACTTTTCCTTTGGAGCAGCCCTCCCTGACCTCCACCCCCTCACTCAGGGTCACATCCTTTCTCAGCCACACTGTTTTCTTCACAGCTTTTATCCTCCCTTTCTCCTGCTGGACCAGCCTCTCTTCCCCCAATAGTCAGGGCCAGCCCTCCTCACCCTCCTTTCAACTCAACCCCACTCCTCCAACTATTGCCAGGCCCCACACACCCACCCCGACTGCCAGCCTCAGTGCTGTTCCACCTCAGGGCCGTCCCACACTCCCGGAGCTCATTCCCCAAGGGATGTCAGCTCCCATTACCCCTCTTCTATACCGTGCCACTTCATTACAAGCCAGACCTCCACAGCCACGGCCGAACGCCCCACACTAGTCCCCACGGGCAGGACCGGCCCCCACAGGGCCCGTGTTGGCCTCACACGCTGCCCCCACAGCCGGCACCGGCCGCCCCGCCGCACTCACCAGCCGAGCACCAGGCCGCTGGTGACGAGAAAGCAGACAAACACGACAGTAATGTAGAAGAGCGGCGAATACTCGTAAAGCGTGACAAGGAACACGGCTGCCATGGGTCCAAATCGCGCCGCGCCGCCCCACGGTGGGGGAAAACCAGGCCGCACCACCCGCCTCACCATAGATCCCACCGGCTTCTGCGCCGGGCGCATGCGCAGCAGCTGAGTGAAGCCGTTGCCCTCAAGCTTGCCCGGAGATGGGCGTGCCCGGGGGCGGGGCTACGTTGCCTGGTGACGGCCCAAGGGTTCCCCAGCCGCCCGGATTCCCACAGAGCGTTAAAGTAACAAAAAACGCGAATGCGTCCAACCGGCAAAACCCGCCCTCAAACACCTCCGTGCCTTAACCGTGCGCTTGGAAAACCGACCTCGAGTGAAGATGGGATGCTGCCAGATTCCCCTGACGACCTTTAGTTCCATACGAGTACGTCGTGCACCCTGAAACGAGCGCGCCGCCAGCCTGCGCCGTCCCGCACCAGGAATAGCCGTATTTCGGCACACACACGGGCTGAGTCACGCCTCAACGGCTGTTCAGCGGTCCTGCTCTTCCGCAGTGCTTACCGAAGTTCTCGCTGAAAATCTGCGGTTTTATCTTAGGGACCTGGCGTTTGAGCCGTTAACAGAATTCACGGGAGATGGGAAACCTTCCTCTGCGCTTGCATTCTCTCTGAGCGAGCAAAGCAATGATATTTTTAATTCTCACTGTTACAGGATCACTGAGAAGGCATTTTCTTTTCTGTCACAGCAGTTTAAATTCCCAGCAGCACCAAAAAGGACAGATATTTCCTCCAGCACCCAGGCAGCCCTCCACCAAGAGCCTGTTACGGAAAAGAAGCATCTGCCTCGCACTTGCTGCTTCTATTTGTGATTTCCGAGCTCCAGATCCTGGTTTACTTCCAGAATTACGCTCGACTTGTCTAAACAAGAAGTGCCATGAGCGGCAGAACTTTCAAAGTCTGATTTCTGACTCACGCTTGAATTTTCTCATGTTTAATGAGACAGACCTTCCAGCTGAGGCTTTTTCAATAGTCATTTTCCTGTGCGTATTCTATGGTGTTTTAGTTAAGGATGTGAAGTTACTAACAGACCTTAATGGCCTCGTCTAACTGTGGTCACCCTCCCTGGGCCTCCTCCTGACACTGCCCACAGGGCTGACATCCCGGCCCACCCTGGTATAAGGAGGATCGGGGTTTATACAGTCAGCCCTTGTCGCCCTTAAGGCACATTAAACACTAAAAACCAGAATCTCCCCTCGCCTCTGAGCGCGGTTCCCCCGCAATCACCACAGCCGGCAGTCCGCACCTGAGGAAACACCCGCCCGCCTCTTGCACACGGCCCCGCCCCCTCTTGCACACGGCCCCGCCCCCTCTTGCACACGGCCCCGCCCCCTCTTG
>VWZZ01003155.1:346447-368628 GCA_013399095.1 Psophia crepitans | reverse complement strand
AGGGGTGGGGGGGTAGGGGGCTTCCCCCTGAGGCGCGGCAGGAGGCCAGTGTCCCCGCGCGGCCGGGCTCGGAGGCAGGTCTGAGGGGAGAGCAGGTGTGTTGGGCGGGGCGGGCACCATTCTCCTCAGGGCAAGCCGGTGCTCTTCGGTCTGGGGGTGTTGCCCGGGCCGGGAGTAGCGCCTCCGGCTGTGTCCCGTGTCATGCCGTGCTCACTTGCCGCCCCGCCGGGATAAGGACCCCCTCGGTTGTTTTTCTGCCGGGCACTGTCAGCCTGCGGCGGGAGGAGAGCGGAGAAACAGCTGTTTGAGAAGGAAGCGGTGACCTGCCCTGCCAGCGGCGGTTCGGTAGGCGGCTGGATCGGTTTCTGAAAACCTTGAGGTACACTGCTGGTGTGAACGGGGGCTGAGGTTAACCGCAGCAGCCCCCCCGGCTCCTCGCTGTCTGGCAGGTGTGCCCACTGGCTGTGCAGTCCTCCCGCCTCTTGGTTCGACTTTCTCGAGTTTTTATTAAACCAGGCACTGGTGAGCCAGCTTATCACCAACCGATGATCTAAATCTGCTGTCACTGTGTGTTTTGCAAGCACAGCCTTCAGCTGCTTTTAAAGATTTGTGTTTGTGTAGCTGCTCAGGTGTAAGCAGGAGCACTGCTTAGCCTGCAGGGTCTGCTGGAAGATGGCAGGAAACTGCTTTGGGCTCTTGTCCCAACCTAAGGCCTGGGAAGACATGCTTCTTTCAGAAAAGAGCATTTGATACAGGATATAACTTCAACTTTGTGCAGCCCTAAATTTTATTTTTTAAGTAGACACCTCCTGAAAATAGTGAGAGTGGATATTAGTGACGTTTGTGGGTCTGAGGGAGCCAAGAACAGTCTTCAAAGTTTAGGGGAAACAAGTGAAATAATGAAGGCTGCACGCGCAGTGCCTGACCTGTTCTGTCATAGCAGAGCCTGATTTCCTCTCCGGCTGTTAAAAGGAAGCAGAGGCACAAGACTTTGTGCCAGAATTTGGTCACGGTGGAGGTCTTTTTAGGAGTAACAACAAACATAGGATATTTGCAAGGTGATTTTGGGAGTGAGGAAGGAGAGGAAAATCTCACAATGAAGCCAATGTTGAGCGTGAGGAAGTAGAACTCTGAGTTTAAGTACTACCTCTCTTCTGATTTCTAAGCAGTGATTTGTCTCAATGAAACAGCTCGTTAGTGGAGCTTGTGATAGATAACCTTCAACTGGCTTTATTATTTGAGCAATGCTTTTAAAGAAGTCTGGAAATACAGTTGTGTTGGCACAAAAGCCTTGATGCCATAGGAATTTACAAATACAATAGTGTGAATAAGCTGGAGATGTGAAATAGCTTTTCTTCATCTAGCTGGCTTGCATCTCAACCGTGGCGATAGGGGTTACATGTGTAAAAAGTTGCTCGGGAAATGGCAGTGGTTGGCTTGGTACAGTTTTAAAATTGCATGTGTAATGGAAGATAACCTGCATGGTTGCTTGTGAAATAATCGTTTCCTTCCCCATCTTCAGTGTGATGACTAATATGCTCTCTGGACTTTTCTTCCGAAAACTTCGAGTTAGTGATATATAAGCACATGGGGGAAAGTATGCTTGATTTTTGATTAAAATATCTTTGTGTGTAAATATCAAAAGTTCAGTTACTATTTTTGTGGCTAAGAGTAAGCAGTGGCCCCTGATTACTGCTTGTGTTCTTCTGAAAGACTAATAGTAGCTCCTATTATTTTAAATGCTTAAATTAGCCAGTTTACTGCCACTCAAAGGGACTTGTCTTGGCAAGTGAACTGTAAAATTTGTTTATTTCTTAGAGCTATGAGAATAATCTCACTTCAGGAGTAGCTAATAAAATATTTCTAGTTAACTGTGTGACTTTGGGGGGAGGATAGTAAAACAGATAGTGTTCTGGGTTTTTTGGTGGTAACTGCTTTCATCCACAGTTTCTCTGGTTTATGTGTATGTTCTGAGACTTTGGACAAGTTGCATGCAATTCCACTTCAATAGGGTTTATGTGCACATGTGTGACATGGGGATTTTTTTCTGGTTTACTAGAAAGACTTATCTTTTCCTCCCCTCTGCCATTTCCCTTTTGTAGAGTGAATCTCTGGTGGTTTGTGATGTTGCTGAAGACCTGGTGGAGAAACTGAGAAAATTCCGGTTTCGTAAAGAAACCAACAATGCTGCCATTATAAGTAAGTTAAAAACATGTCTGATGAAAACTGCAAGGTATTGCAGAAAATCCCATCCCCTCTTTTCCTTCCCGTGTAGTGCTTCTGCTATAACAGGTAAATGTGACCCAACAGGCTGTTTCTTGTAACAACTTCAGTACTTCAATTCTGCCTGTAATTTTAACAGTAAAGCAACGCTACTGTTGTGATAGAAGACTTCATCTACTCTTAGTAGAGTATTTAGACTTGATGTGGCTCAGAGTCTACCACTGGTTATAAAATTACAGTAAAAAATGTCAAGGCACAGTCATTTTGAGTTTGTAAATGTTGTAGCCTGTGAGTAGGGAAGTTTGACGTTCCTGTCTTTGAAATTTGAGAAAAGTGTATTGCAACGAACAGCAGCGGGCTGTGCCCTTCTCGTGACTTCAGTGATTTGGAAGTCATGGGATAGCCTGAAGAAGTAGAATAGAAACACAAGGAGTATACTTGTGGGGGAATGTTAAAAAGCTTCATGCATATATTGTCTAAATTGATTAAAAAACCTCCATTGATCTATGTTTTATTTTGGTTTGTAGTGAAAATCGACAAGGATAAGCAGTTGGTGGTACTGGATGAGGAGCATGAGGTTTGTTAAATGAATTGTAAATAAGAGTATCTTCAGCCTGCAATGTATTGTTGTCTCTAAGGTACTGCCTTAGTTTCAAATTGTTATCAAACTCTTAATCTAATTTGGGTCATGAGCTTATTTAAATGCATGGTCACTCTGCATGTAAAGCACAGCACTATTAATAGTGGAATTATGCAGAAGCAATTGACTTGACTAATTAATTGCACAAAAAAGTTATTTTAAAGCTGTTATGATACAACTATGTCAAAAGCATCTTTGGCACCTGCTGGCTTTTTGAAGAGATTTCTGCTGTGTTTCCATGTAAATCTGCATATTTGACTCTGAGCTGATCTGCCATCAATTAGAAGCTAGGGTTGCTAATCCTCTGCAGACTCTAAATTTGATAGGTGGCATAATAAGGTCAGCCCAGTGTGTAGGGTTTCTTAATGGTACATAGGGCAAAATTAAATCCTTCCCAGGGATTTGAGTATTAACCGTAGCTCTTATTCCCTCGGTTGTGGAAGTTAATGTAACATTTAAATAGAATGGGGGCTCTTTTTTTTTTTTTTGCTTGCTGAAGAAGGAAGGACTGAATTTTTCAAAAGTACCATTTATGTAGCTGATTTGAACAGAGACTTTTTGGTGTGTGCTTGTTTAATTCTGTTTAGCACTGGAGTTAGAAAAGCATGGTAGCTGCCAACATATTCAACTAGAGCCAAAAATGTTTTCTAAACTCATTATGCCTAAAATAGGAATGATGATTCATGCTAACATTAATTCTGTGTTTAGTCATAGGAATCTATTAGCACACAAGTTTTCCTAAATCACTCTAGTAATTTGTACGAGAGATCGTTATCAGTTCAGCCTTGGATGTACATCTAACTTAGAGCTGTTCGACTGTTCCATTATTCTGCTTTAGCCTTCATAGTATTACCTTCAAGTGCAAGGTCGTTTGTTCAATTATTGCTTGTGTTTAATGTTACCAGGGTATTTCTCCCGATGAGCTAAAAGACGAGCTGCCCGAGAGACAACCTCGATATCCTTCTTATGCTGCTGGTGGTTGGTCTTACTCATTCCTGGAAGCTGTTCAAAATGTTCAAAGCTGGACTTCACCTTTTTTGGCCAATGCTTGCCTGTAGTGCGACTTTACGGGTACTTTATTTGTGAGATAACGTAGGGTTTGGTTCTTAGGATGCACTGAACAGTTGTTCCGCTTGTTCAAAAATTGACTGACACATTTAAGCCTTTCCCAAGATTTCATTTCCTTCTAGACTACATAATGTTTGGGGAAGTAAAGCAAAGCCACGCTGCTGTTAATGTAAAGAAGTGAGTAAAATGTACCAGCTTTGTGTGTGGCTACTTAGAAATATAGAATCATATAAGTTTGGAAGAGACCTCAAGGATCATTTAGTCCAACCGTCCCCCTACCACCTATTCCCCACTAAACCATGTCCCTGAGTACCACATCTAACCTTTCCTTAAACATCCCCAGAGACGGGGACTCCCCCGCTTCTCTGGGCAACCCGTTCCAGTGCCCAACCACCCTTTGAGAAGAAATTTCTCCTCATCTCCAACCTAAAAGTGCCTCTGTAACTTAGGATCTGTTTTGGTGCTTTCTCAGCTTGTGGCCCTTGCTGTTTTGCTGCACTTACTGATTCTGAGAGTGCTGCGGGCATGTGATCTAGGGAAGAATCCTTGTATTTTAAAAAAAGCGGGCAAGTAAATTACTCTTTAACTAGGTAAAATAAGAGGGGTACTCAGAAGCTGCCATTCTGAGTATTTATTTTCATGACCATAGTGCAGTAGGAGTCCTAGCTGAAACCTGAGTTCTAATTCAGCAAAACGCCTGAAACAGTGAAGGGCTTAGTCTTTCATTAAGCCAGAAAGATATTGGTGGGAGAAGGATATTTGTGATGAAAGGGTGATTTTCAGCTCTCTGAGATGGATCTTTCACCCAGCTGTGGTAGAGGCTGGTAGACAGGAGGGGTCAGTTCTGAAAGTCAAATATGGAAGTGAAAACAGGAGATCAGTGAGACTGCTTATCAAATTTAAAGCATCTTCTAGAATGCAAGATTTATTTGTGCCTGCATGAGCCTCAGATAACTGAGGATTATGTTCTAATAAAATCATTGTTTTCTTAGTTTCTTTAACCTCAGAAAAAACATTTATTGTGTATAGTTACAAGTATCAGCATGATGATGGAAGAGTTTCTTATCCCTTGTGCTTTATCTTCTCCAGTCCAGTTGGTAAGTGAACATTGTGCATGGTAGCTACTATGCGCTGTAAGTATGGGAATGGTCTTTGCTGTGGAAGATAAAATGAGTGCTTAATGCTCAAATAGTGGTTTGGATGCTTAAGGCTAGATTTGCTTATGCCACTCTAAAGCTTTGGCATTATCTGAAGACCTCTTTTGGCAGAGAGGAATCTCCAGTGTCTCGGCTCCATCCTCACCATCAGCTCGTGACAAGTGTCAACCCTTCCATCTTCTGAGGTTTCCACTGCCTCTGGGGTTTATGTTTAGGGCATTTAGGAAGTGTGATAGAAGAGATTCTTTTCCATTTCTGAAGGCTGAACAGAAGTGTTAGTTTCCTGCATAGCTGGCCAAAAGGTGTGTCTTTCTGAATGTGCCTGCCTGCTGTGTTCTCAGTGGTGTGCTCAGCAACACCCTCCTGTAAAAGAAAGGTGCCCAAAGTGCTCTGCAGCTGTTAACGTAGGTTTAACCGAACGTGTTTCCTGTCACTCTCTCCTCAAATCTTAGGGAATCCTCCAAATATGACTAGATGAGGCTCAGGAAATGAGTGAAGAGAAGGCTGGAAGATACCACCTCTGTTCCTGAGGGGGTTTGTTTGCCTTTGTCCATCTTGCTGTTAGGGTGTTAGTGACTGGGTGGGAAGAAATGCCTCTCTGTGTGAGAAGGGCATGGAAAGCCATATCTACCCATGAAAGGGTTGTGATGGGGTTAAAGAGGAGGGTTTTCCAGGGAGGCTGTATGCAATGCGCAGCAGCAGAGGATGCCTCCAAACAGTGCTGTGATGCGAAGGTCTCAAGGGCTGTCACAATTATGAGTGAAAATGAGGGCTCCATAACCCAGATCTGGGCAGGTGGAAGTGCTGGCTGAACAGACTATGTTCAAGGAGAAAGACTGTAACCTTAGATGATCCCAAGTTTATTTAGAGCAGTAGTCTCCCCTGCTTGTGTCACAGCTACCCTCAACATAAACATACCTGTGCATGGAACTGTGATTTTAACAGAAGCCAAATAACCTGGCTTGGTTTGGACTTAGAGCTGAATTGCTCCTGTGGCTTCCATCTGTGTTCTGAATTGTAATAGGGTGGCTTGCTGGTATTACTGGATTATCCTTGTTATCCTCTAGAAGAGGATAAACTGCATTGTTTTACCCTTCATTACTCAGAGGTAGAATAACTAGGTAGATAAAAGTTTTGCAACTAGTGAGCATATTCTGTAGCTGCCTGAGAATCTTTGTATCTGGGTGTTCTGGGTGTTACCACTCTTCTGAAGGATAGATACATTCTGAGTTAGAACAGCAATGAGAAACTTCCTGGGAGACCTTGAAATAGCAAAGCAGGCAGACTTGTACTACTTCTTAAGGAAAGAGAGCTTAGTGTTCTTTATGGGTGGCAAGATTTAAAAGTACTCTCATATCTATAAACTTCTAAACAAGAAAAATGAAAAGCCTTTTTTTTTTCTTCTTGAGGTTTTCAGTTTCAAAAACCAGTTCTGCAAACGTAAGTTGGTGGTCAGACTGATATTTCAGTCAGAAGCAATGAACCCCTAGCTGGAACTCTAAACAGCAGTTAACTTCAGCTGGGACTGAAGTTGCCCTGTGTTTGGGACTAGGGGCAGGGAGTCATTCTGAGCTACCAGTTCAGCTGGGGGATTTGGAGAGAGATTAGGAGAAAGAACAACAAATCTGAACTGACCTCATTTGTTCTCAGTTTGACTCCAACTCAAAGGCAGAGTCTATAAAGACCTGTGTAAGCGTAACTAGCAAAGACATGGGAATCTTCCAGGAATAGCAAGAGAGTGAAGAATTGAGTGTAATCAGCACACTGCTGTGGTGGTGGGAGGTGCTGCTGTGTTGACTGTTGTGATTCAAGTCTGCAATACTTGATGTTGGCTCTGAGCAGAAATACAGGTGCATGTTAAGACTGCCAACTCAACCTGCACAACTATTACTTCTGGAAATGCTTTTCAGTACTAGATAGGAAAGTAAGAGCAGGGATGATAATGTATATAAAAAATAGGTCACTTTTCTGAATGGAGACTTCAGCTTTCAAATTGGATTCTTTTAAAAAAAATCTTATTTTTGAAGACTTGCAGTCAAAATAACTAAACAAAACCTTTTCTTTTTTCTGCACAACTACAGGATGTAAGCCCGAGCAACAGATGATGTATGCTGGAAGCAAGAATAAGCTTGTACAGACAGCTGAACTCACTAAGGTATAATTGACTAGTTGAAATAACTAAATACCGGTTGCAGAAGCTGTTTTGTCTTGCTTGCACCTATCGCAAGAAGGGTGTTGTGAGGCTCTGTAATTACAGTGAACAGATCCTGTTTTAAAATGACTGCAGAGAGTGATGTATGTGGAGATTTCTGGAGTTTTAGGGTACAGGAAGAACAGTGTTCCCTAAAATACCCATCGGTAGGATGGATGGTTTTGGGGAATGGATTCATTAGTGGGAAGAATAGACTGAAGTCTTAGTATGGTGTGGTGTAGCCTGGTTTTGCTGCATGGTTTATGGGGTTGTATGCTTGCAGAACATAGCCTTTGGAATAAGTAACATATGTGCCAAGCGCTGAACAATTCTAAATCTTGTGTTTCCTTCCTCCAGTACTAAGACCAGAAGAAATCACTCCATTCACTAGGCCTAGGTATAGATATTTTTTTTAAAAAGCCACCTAATTGTCATTTTGGAGACCTTTGAAATCTCTGCTTAGTTGGCACCTAGATTTCTTGAAGTTTTAGTTTCAACCAGTAAAACTAAATAGCGTCATTGGTCACTTCAGGTTTTTCATAGACTCCCAGACTGGTTTGGGTCGAAAGGGACCTCAAAGCCCATCTAGTTCCAACCCCCTGCCATGGGCAGGGACACCCCCCACCAGCCCAGGCTGCCCAAAGCCCCATCCAACCTGGCCTTGGGCACTGCCAGGGAGCCAGGGGCAGCCACAGCTTCTCGGGGCACCCTGTGCCAGGGCTTCACCACCCTCTTCGTGAACTTCGCCATTCCCCAAAAGCACTGTTCCCTGTTGATCATCCTTATCCTGACTGAGTACTTTGACATACTGGTAAAAATGTGTGTCAGGGCAGTAAGAGAACTGTAAACTTCTATCTCTTCTAGCTGTCCCTTGTAAGAAAGGACATCTGTGCTTTAAATTAGACATCAAGTTGACAGGAGTAAATAGGGAAGCAGAAGATAAGATGGTGGAACCAATCAGTACAGCCACAAGTAATCTTTTTTTAGGTCTGTTGAAATGGCACCTTAGGCATGAGAACTCTAGTGTCTTCCATAGAAAGGAAGAATTCCTTGACAAAGGTGGTTTCTGGTAGGCGAGAAGGAAGAGTTCATGAGAAGAAGGTGAAAGGCTGGGAACTAGATCTATTGGAGTTACTGTCACTTGTGAAGTGGGAGAAATTCAGTCTGAAATGCTTTGGAATGAAAGCCTAGGAGTGGATATATAGGTCCATGATCATCTTCCTTCTGAAGCTGGAGAAGATAGCCTGACTCCAGTTCAGATTGCTTGCTCTTCAAACGTGGTTTGTTCTTGCCTCTCACTCAACCATGTTTCATTTTAGCTCATGCTGTGACTTCCTCCTGGTGCAATTTTTGCATGTGACTCAACAGAGTCCTCTTAATTTTTCAGTGGTGTGCATAATAGCGTGCCTTCTGTTAAGCTGTTCTGTTCTTAAAACACTGAATTTTCAGTTTTCCCCTTTTACTGTAAAAACTCCCAATATTAGTTGATAGTAGTGGATCACTGTCTAAATACAAGCAGCAGTGTCCAGAGCCCACTCCAGCAGAGATGGGAAATGAGGAAGAAAACCTACAAAACTTGAATTATTTCCTGAAGAAGATTAAAATGGTGAAATGGCCGAGGACAGGACTAAATAGGAAGTTCGTTCCAATCAGCAGGTTCACAGAGATGCTTGTTTTGTGAGTTTTAGAAAATCCCATCCACTCTGTTGGCCTGAGCATGCTTTTTGCAGCTATGTACTCCATACCATTATATGGGCAGATAACTGATTTAGTGCTGACATAGCTTTATTTCCAGTGTTGTTAGAATAGTAACAACATTTTTCTTGTTTTCATTGCCTAGAAGAACGCTTTTGAAGGCCTGTGAAGGCCTTGTAAAATTCACTTACCTGACTTCTGAAAAGACGATCCATTTGTGAGCATCTCAAAGATTCCAGTTAGCAATACAAAATTAACTTAGCATCCCTTCAGGGGTATTAATAAACCAAAACAGAACAGTTACTTGCCCATATGGAATGTAAATAGTATGTTGGTCTCTCTGTCTTGTTTGGGGTTTTTTTGCTTCAAGGCTATGTCAAAGGTTTAAGACTTCTGCGAAGCTTTGGGTTGGTGATTTGGTTTTTTTTTTTGCAAGTTTTCTCTTCTGAGATATCCCAGGCATATTGTTTTTCCTGTAAGAAACCAGCTAACGGATACTATGGATTTATTTCAGTTCAAAGAAGGAATAACTGTGTCTTGGGCTGAGCAAACTTCCTGAAAGGCTTAATTCAGCCCAGAGGTTAAATTAATTTGTATTCAGACAATCTTCTTGCTGAGGCAATGCATACGAGGTGGCACTATTTCAGAGTAACTTTAAAATGTAGTACCTGTGCTGTTCTCGTGTATTGTTAAAGAAGAAGAATGAAGTCTAGAAATAGGAATTATGGAATTCTTGTCCAGGTTAGGAGTATTCCTTGCCATTTAGTCTTTCCACTGATGTTTCTTTAGAATATTAACTGATCCTTTCAAGAAAGCACATGAAAACTCTGGGTTGGTTACTGGTTTATTACAGCTCAAACAGGTATTGATTGCGTTGTATGCTTATCCCTTTCAAGTACCGTCACCTCAAGAATTTATCCAATGCAATTTTGTTTAGGTATTCGAAATAAGAAATACAGAAGACCTAACTGAAGAATGGCTGCGTGAGAAACTGGGCTTCTTCCATTAAGAAAACCTCTGTAATAAGTATTTATGTACCATCCTGATAATACTGGAACCAGACATGAATACTTACATCTAAAAAAATGCACTGTATTTACATCTGTCTCCTGCAGTATATCTCTTGTGCAAAGTTTGTGCAAAGAATAGCAGGTCTGTCTCCTTGAAGTAACAAATCTTTGCAGGTGTTTCCTTATTTGTACCTGTTAAAAGGGAATACTCCTCTGCAGGGACTTCTTTTGCACTCTTGTGACTAATATTTCTATAACTAAAATAGTTCAGTTCCGGATTTATAACTATCTACAAACATAATTTGGAAGCTGACGCTAACATTTTCTGAGCTACAAATGCATCCTTATGACATATACTAGCCATTTATATGCAGAAATTCTATACCGTCACTTACTAGTCAGACTTTTCGACTTAATAATGTCTTCTCAATTTTGAAAACTACTCCCTGGAAGCATTTAGTATTAAAAAGACAAAATCCTTGTACAGCAAATCCATTCATTTATCTTTCCATCCAAGTCCATGTGAACTTTCTCAGATTCTTAGAACTAATTTTTGTCCTTCCAGTACTTCCTCAGATGACTGAGTCAATCTTACTAAATTTCAGGGCAAAGCTTTGACTGTCCAGTTCTCATGCTAATATAGTCTTACAGGAACTAGATGATAACTAAGGGCTGAATTACAACTCTGGTTACTCTCGTACCAGATATCTTGCATATATAACTTATTACACTGTTAAGAAGTTTACCTCTTTGCTCATTTCCTGTTATACAAACACCTGTTAATACTGTGTGCCTTTAATTTGTTAGCTTTAAAATGACTTGAGAATTTTACACTGCCACTTATTACAAATTTGGTAAAAACTTTGTTAAAGAATCCAAGTAACATTTTCTCCTAGTGCCTGGTGTTGCAGTTGACATCTGTTTAAAAGAAAAAGCTGACCTCATTTTCTTCAAAATTTCAGTCATCTGCTCCATTTGTAGGAGTCAGGAGGTTAAAGCTTTTCATGATAATGAATGATTTATATCTCTTTTGTTACAAAAGTTGGCCACACGTAGCTTTTGAGTACTTTAATTACAGTCTCTAACTTTCTTAACTGCTTGTCGGTCAGAATTACATTCCAGATAAAGTTTTTGCATAAGTGATAATTTGATTTTTCATTTACTTAACGGTTCATCTCTTTGAAACAGCAAATATTCTAATGTGAAAAGTAGTATTTAACTTTTATAAATGACCAGTCTTTTTACAGGTCTGTTTTATATTGAGTAGAGTAGTTGTCTGATATGGGACATGTTCAGCCCGTGCAGTGGCAAAAGGAGTACTCATGTGACAGTATCTCACTATCTTCCTCATGAGTGTTTGTTGTGCTACTGAATAAGTGTCTGCGTAAGAGCAGCTTCCTGTTGATAACATACCTTAAAATACAGCTGCCCTAACAAATGTGCTTGGTGAGGAGGAATGTAGTGTTAAATTTGGAGGCCAGTATTTCATGCTGTGAAACCTTTGCTGAAAGGAGGTTTATTTTTTGTTTGTAAACATACGTTGTGTTAGTGTTAAAACACTAATTCCTCTAAGATCACAAGGAATTCATTTGCAAAGGTCCTCAGTGTTGGTAAATCTCTTTTTAGTTTGATGTTACTGCTCATTTATTTGTATACAAATCTGTCTTGAGAGGAGCTTTTTCAAAATACATGGTAGAATGATCCAATTAAATTGCTCTTTCAGTGTGGGAAAGAAATGCTTGTAATTAAAATTAAATTTCTATGTTAACTTAGTGAACTGGAAAAAACAATTTAATTTCCCTAGGCAAAAAAAATGTGGATTATGAAACTGTGGCTTGATCGTTCTGTACTGCAGATCAATAAAAACAACTTCTTTTGTGATAAACATTGCATAAATAAGGCTTTGGCCTAAAGAATAGTTTCATTCTAAGCATCAGTCTTGAAACAGTGAGGATCTTGTTTTGTTGGCATTGTGCTAAAGGTAAGGCATGTCAAAGTACAGCGTGGGTGAGAGGGAAACTGCCACTTGCAATATTCAGTTTGATTTGCAGGGGGGGAAACTGGATTAATAATCTTTCTCATTGTACTTTGTACGCTGGTGGGCTGCCAGCATCCAACTGCTGCTTGCACAGGTCTTGACAAAACTGTAAAAGGGGCCTGTCTCAGGAGGAGAAGGGAGGAGCTGCTGCAGTCAAATGATTGAATTCATCTCTGGATCACTCCACCTTCTGCCAAGAAAACATTGCTACTTATGGCTGTATCTTCAGTCTGAGCTTTTTTCAGTTCACTTTGGATGTTCTTGTTGTCTCCATGTAAGGACTTTCCGCCTTTGGTGCTGCCCCTCCAGTCTTGTAGAAAGCAACCAAATCCTGATGAGTGGTTTAAGCCTACTGCCTTGTGAAAGGTGATGTTGGTGCTGCTCAGCCCACCAGTGTTATTCTTCAAACAGCCTTGCTTGGTAGCTGTACCTCCTCCCCCTCTCTGAGCTGTGGAAGTGAGGAAGCAGCTGCAGGTACTTGGAGAATGAACGTGCGGAGGATGTTTGCTGTTCTAGGCTTGTTTGTGGTTTCCTTTTTTTAATGCAGTGTTGTGACACAGCTGACTGCTGCTTACTGTCCTAGGCTCTTGAGATACAGGTAGTGCTAATACTTGATTAAACAAGGACATTCATTATGTCAAAATCTTTCCTGCACAAATAATAGTTGTTTTCATAACGTACTTTTCCCACCTTATCTTTAGAACAATATTTTCTGTACTGCTGCCCCCTCAAGATCAGTGGGAGGCAGATGGGTCCATGTTCAGAAGGCCAGTGTGTTCTGACTGTGCTTTACTAGTGAGTCACCCATCTGTAATCATATATTTGTCTTGAATTTCCAGCTCTCTAAAGGTTCAAACTAAAGGACAGCATAAATTAACTAATGCCACCTATGGGAGCCTTTGTAGCTAAAGGTCTGAGAGTCAGCATTTTCCATTGTGAGCTCCTATTTTTCAGGAGTTAGTAAGTGGCCATAAAGTCCTTGGCCTGGAGTTAAAGTTCTCTCAAAGGGAGACTTCTGCCATAATTAATCTGGTTTGCTTTAAATATTGAGTAGATGGCTGGGATACAGCTCTGGTAATGCTATTAATTGATGGTAAGCTGAATTAAAGCATGAGTCTGCATGTCAGCACATAAAATGGACTTGTATTGTTTGAATATTTTTAACAAAAAGAAAATTAAATGCTGGTATTTGATGGCTTAAGTATGTTTCTAGTATCATGAATGCTGTTTTGATCTATCAAAGGAGGCAATAATGTGGGTGTTGACACCTTTTCACTTCTCCAAAGGAATATCTTACGTGTTTCTACCAGGATTCCTTTTTTTTTTTGTATCTTTAACTGTAAAATAGCTAGTCCAGAAACAATGTTAAACTGGTAACAGGGGTCTGGATCAAGCATGCAAAAGCAAGGGACTTCCATTCCTCACTTAAGCACACTCAAAAAAGAAGTATCGTGCAACGTCTTTTTTTGATGCGCACATCTAGTAAATGTGCAATGGAGGTGTGATGGGCATGAGAAGGTGTGCAGTGAAACTCTTGCTTTTGTTACGTGATCCGGACTCGATGTGACTTGTCTACTGTGACACGTCAGGGTTGGCACCGGTGCTGCGGGTGGTAAAAGGTGCGAGAGGTTCACGGCCAGTTTTGAGAATTTGGCAATTCCATGAAAATCTCAGTAACCAGTACAACTTCCATATGCTGTTTAGTCTCTGCTAGTTCACTTTGCATGTTTACTTTAAACCAAATCTTTTTTGCTAAGCATGGTGCTTGTATTGGTTTAAATAAAAATGTTTAATTAAGAGGTTCTGTTGCCCTGTTTTAATTGGAAAGTAGCACATCTAGCTACAGGGGACAAGCTATTAATGCTGGCTATGACCTTCCTCCTTTCCTCAGCTTTCTGGAGTTTGCACTGGACTTGCAGCGTGATCTTCGGTCTTGCCTGGACTCCCTCACTTGCTCTTCTACCTCTTCTACCTCTTTCTGTCTGTTGTGAGGGGTGGCAGCAAGGGAGAGGAGAGGAGAGCAGCTTCTGGGGTACTGTGGGATAACTACTGTCCTCCGCTGCTTTGCTTGCGCCTCTGTGTCACAAAACTGTTGTGAGCTGCAAAGCAGTGTGGGGGCTCAATGTCATTCTGAAATGCCACTTATGTTGCACCTCTCCCACAAGGCCAAGGCTCCTGGCATAACCTGGAGCTGTGAAGTACCATGTCGGGCCAGGGGCCAACTGAACAATGTTACAGTAGATGTCGGGGAGACCCTTGTGCTTGAGGAGTCAAAGGAACTTGGCTGTACCTTTTCCTTCTCACAGTTGTTGACTCCTCTCTCTCCTACCCAAGAGACCCGGAGATCAATTTGATCAAAGCACTCCTTTTCCTCATTCTTGCTGAATGTTTCTTCCTTTCCCAATCTTTGGAGATACTTTCCTACATTGTTGAAAAAAATACTAAAAATAATCCAAGGAATTTGGCTTCAGTAGCTGAAGTACATTGTTCTGACAGTGCTGAAGAATAGTATTAATGGGCCATGGATTAGGCATGATAGAAGTAAACCCCTTCTCAGGTGAGCGAGCTCTGTGAAGGAGAAGATGCACAGCTGCTTCAGCACATCTTGCTCTTGAATGGCGTCTTGGTCACCTAGAGTGCGTGGCGACAAAATCTGTTGTCAAAAGCTCTGAAAAAAAAACCAGTTAAGCTGCTGTAGAAGAATGGTTCTGGAGAACAGCTGATTAAAGGGAAGGAGGGGGGAAAAAGGACTAAATAGCTCTCACATCAGAGGGGAAGGTCACCTGTCAAGTCCTGTGGCATTCTCTGTTGTTCATTGAGTATGCTTTTGACCAGAAAATGAGGTGATAGATTGCTGGTACTACTCCTAGATCATTGAGACAGTAAAACCCAAAGCTGACTAAAGAATGGCAGGGAGATCTGGGGCTATGAAGTGAAGGGCAGCTGCTTTCCTTCAGGAAAGGTCACTGACGTGTTATATGAAAAGGGCAGTTGAGCGGTCATTAAACACAAAGCTAGGGAAGGGAATAGGGACCAAACTAGAAGCGCTCTGTGCGGCAGTGAAAGTCTGCAATGTACGTGTACCCTGAGTATCACACAGAGCTGGTGCTTTCTATTCCCGGTGTGTGAATAGATGGCTTGCCCAGGGCTGGAGGAGTTTGCCAAGGAGATCCCTTGGTTTCATGGGGTCTTTGGGGAGGATGCAGAGAGGAGGAGGAACATAGTAGGTTCTGGGGTAATTGCTGCCCATATGTGGTGGTCTCCTGGCAGTGAAATGGACACCAGTCAAAGGGTCTGGTGAGTGTGCCTGTGCTCATGTCATGTCCTCCATGGATCGTGGAATAGATTGGAGTACGAGCTGGCTCCCCCAAGCTCCTCACAGGCGAAGGTGCTGCTACGTTGTGTTTGGGTGCATGTGAGAGTGGGGAGGTCAGGCACACACAGGTAAGTTCATTATATGGTGACATTCAGAGGCAGAGTGACTGGATGCTGAGGAGTCTTCAGATGTTACAGTAGAAAATAAAATAGTATTTGTCAATCTCCTAAGATGTGGCTGGTTAGGAAAAAAAAACCCTAGCTCCTTCTGGAAGAGCCTGCACAGAGGCATTTATAGATCTCAGTGTTGGAGTTCTTAGATCATGCTTTATGTGTGTGATTCTAGTTTGGTAAGAGTCGTTCTCTCCAGGGGCTTCCCTTAGGGCAGACAACTACCTCTAACAGTGAAGGAAGAGCTGTGGAGACGGTACCAAGTTTGTGGAATAGCTGCCCCTTCCCGTTCTACTCCAGAAGGGTGCTGAGACCTGGGAATCAGTCCTGTGTGCTGAGCTGGCTGTTCCGGGTACGCAGCTGTAATTGGAACTGCTGGGGAAGGTAGATTTTTTTTTTTCTGGGATGTGAGAAGATGTGTCCAAGTGGTCTTGGACTGCCAGATATGCAGCCATAAAGGTTCCTGCAGCATAGCAAGGAGAAGGAGTTGCAGTTCTCAAAGTGTATTTCCAGGTCAGTAGTCAATCTGGGGGAACTGGCAACCTCTGGGCTGTACAGGGTACTGGACTGGCTTCATTTGTGCTGTATTCAAGAAGTTGGGAGCTTCATTTCCAGGTGTGTTTCAATGAACACAACAATAAAGGAAATACAAGGAGCCCTGGCAATGCCCAATTAATAAACATTTCTCTCTGCCAGGCTCTATGTTGAAAGGTTGAGCAATTACATATCTCATTTTTTCTATTAACGCTAAATTTTCATTTTGTGGAAAACAGTGAAGGAAAATGGTGAAATACTAAGCAGTGAATATTCCCTAGTTGTGGTTAGGACACTACTGGCACATAAAATTGTATTCACATCCATCTAAACTTGGCCAGCACTCCCTCCCATTTCTCACAGGCTTTCTTCCATGCCTGCTGTTCCGTTTGGTGATACTGTGATGTGTTCTTGTGGGGATAACAAGCTGGCTGCGGCAGCGCGTACACACCGTATCTCATACAGCCTCTCCCTGGTCTGACTAAGCTCTGTGTCCTTTCTCTAATGCGCCCATCAAAGTGAAGGAGATGATTTTAATACATTTGCATAGATGTAGTTAATCAGCGTGGTCTGTTTTGTCACACGGCAGGGGGGCTGTCCCCTCTGGACTGTTTTGTCATGTTTCATTCTTTTGGGGACTGCGAACATACTCGTGGTTAACCTCGTTCACCTTTGGTGATAAGTGAGATGTCTCATACAGAACGTGACTGAGCTTAGCTGAACCTCCCCTGACAGCTCCAGCAGTTCCTCAGCAGGAGACAGAGGAGAGAAGAGAGCAATTATCAGCCAGAAAGACTCTGAATGCAGAACAGATGTGAACACTGGGAAAACAGCATGACCGTCTTTCACGGCAAATTTACTACTGCGATGGGGAAAGTCCCAGCAAGGCTTTTTGAAAGGCGCACTGTTAACTGTTCCTGCCGTTACGGGCCGCGGCAGGCAGCTAGTAGCATGGAAGTGGCTTCTCTCCCCTTTTCCGTGGTACTGAGCTCAACAATTAATATAGCGCACCCTTGAAATCCCCATGCCAAACAGCATCTGTTGTTGTTGTTGTCTCTTTTCTGCAGAAAATGGAAAGACAGAAGAAGAAAATGGGGCAGAAAATGTTCAGTTGAAAGGGGCACCAGCCATCCTACGCTTTCACTGCAGCCTTGGAGGGCAAAAGTAGAGCAGAAAGTTAGGGGTCAGCACGCATATTGAGCTGAATCAGGAACAAGAGAGATTTAGCATTTCTTAACAATCATGTCTAATTTTAAATACCCACTGTTGGAAAATGCTGCTGGATAATTGGAAGGAGAACGTGCTCGCCTTGCTCACAATTGCAGTCTGCCTGGCCATCTGCTCTGACGGCAACAAATCCTGGATTGATTTGCGAAGGTGATTAATTCAGCCAGGATGACTGGATCAAGGGATCAGCTAGAGACAATATTTATACCCTACCTCCAACTGTGAATGTGCAATTGTTTGGTTCAGAAGTACAAAACAAATTATACAGCTGTATCAAAAAATAGATGCATCCACTCAACAGCCCTTTTCTCCTTAGATGGCCCCATTCCAAGGTCTGCAAGTCTGCCTGCTTTCCCTGTCTGTGAGGTGAAGCATCACAGAGAGCCTCTGCGTCTTTATTCCCTATGCCAATGCAGTTATGACTCGTCTTGCTGTAGTTCAGTCCTAAGATCTTGGAGCTACTGGCTCTGTGACCTCATCCACGTGGCCCAGAGAAGCAAATGAGGAGCATGAGCCAGCCACCGCACCGTGCTCCTGTGCCTGAGGTTACCGACGGGGGAACCGGTTCTGACCCAGAGCCTGTGCCGACCAGGACTTAAATCTTAAGAACCACAAGGGAGGTGGATTTCTAGCACTGGCACAGCCTTGAGCTGATTTTATAATACGGATATAGCTGGAGACATCAAAAGCAAGATTTGTAAAGGAATTTAGATGAAGGCTTTTGAAATCCTGCTTAGTGCGATTTAAGTGTGTCAATACACATCGGCCCTGAAGGCGCCGTACTCAAGGCCACAACGGGGGAACAGGGCGACCAAACTCTCCTGCTTCCCATGCTGGCTCCATTCTCCCTCCCAAATTTTCAGGCATGCTGCAGGTCTGCTGCGGACTGCAAGAGCTGCTTGGGGGAAGCGTGAGGTTGTGGTAACTGCCTGTTGACAAGACACCCTGAACAGCTTATTTTCTATTCTTCTTTTTTGATACAAAGCAGATGTTGCATCTATCTTCCCTCCTTTTGGGCAGAAACACTAATGATGTTACGGCTGCTGGAAAGTGAACGCTTCATTTGTCCCAGTGCCTAGCGCCCTCCCTCTGCCTCGCTGCAATCTTCCCACCACATCCAGCAGTGACGGGCTTTCTGCTAAAGCAATCAGCAGCGAAATAATTAACAAGGGAGACTTTTTTAGGTGTTGTAATTCAGTACGAGACATATCACCATCTTAAACTGCTACCGCTATGGTTTCAGCTTTGGTTTATTCAGGCTGATACCGCTGCACTGGTTTATATTTGGAGCAGAATTTAAAGTTATTCTTTGAAGAGCTAAGGACTGAGGGTGGCATTTGCAGAGTCATCGCTACCACAGTTAGGCTAACGCAGAGCGTTTTGGAAAATCCCCCTCTTACTTTGTTAATGAGCAGCCGAATCCTGAAACACATTATAAAATAGTTCTTGAAAAAAACCTAAACAATTGTTGGTCCCTTTGCCTAATCACATGCTGGTATGATGCCATGGGCTCAGAGCTGTACGGGTAGCCGTTAACAGGAGCTGTACACAGCCAGAGAAAAACAAACCCCGTTATTAAAAGGACAGGTTGAGTATTCGGTTTAGCCTATTAAAAGAAAACTGTTGCCATCTGACTGTCGATGTTGGAGGGATTGAGGCCACGGGTGGATTCCGTAATGAGACGTGGCGAGATGCCTGGCAGTGACTGTGTTTTGAAATTGAGTTTTAAACATGATTCTTTTTTCTCTTGAGACTTTCTTTCATGTGCAAAGGAATTTATAACATTAATTTGTTTATGTGGTCACATCCATAACGGTAGAGTCTAAACAGGGATTGTGACGATGAGTTAATTAGCGCAACAGGAAAAGATGTTTGCCGGTTCGGAAAGGAAGTTGGTGCACTCGCAGGTCCAGGGATCTTTTCATCCTGCTGATCAAAGATTGCGCAGTGAACTGACATCCTCCATCCTGATGTCTGTTAGCGCGTAAATGAGGTAAGCAGGCGGGGAGATTGTGTGCTTTTGCTGCTTCTGACATGTTTGAAAGGTGGGCAGAAAGGTGACCTCTGCTAGACTGCACGAGAGGTACTTGTAGAGTCTCTTCTAAAGTGTAGATAAATAGATTTTCCTCTCCTGAAAACTCAGTAAGTGAAGTCTTTATTGAAGTCAGCAGGATTTTTCTTACTGAGTTCAGTAGCATTGGATTCTTCCCCCATACCTATAACTGAATGACTCACTTTCCAGGGATATTTTTAATAATGTGGTTAACCACTGCATTTCTACCATGATAATTCACAGAAATTGCTCTGTATTCTTCCCTCACAGCTCTCCGCCAAAGCACTGTTGTCATGATCTGCCAGAGTCGTCTTTCTTCAGCTAAATCTTCCTTATGAACAGACTGTAACACGCTGAATTATGACTGATTATATGACTATTTTCCGATAAGGACAAATACTTGAGAGGGATTTAAGATGAAGTGAACAGACACTGACACTTTCCCTTGGGATTCCAATCAGGATTAAACCCAATGAGTCCCCACTAAAAGGAAAGTGCACTAAAAGCTGTAGGCCATCTCCAGATCTCCACAGTGCCTTCCTTACAAAGTGTTTACAAAGTTTAATCGGGGAAAATTCTGAGAAGACACTCAGTTGTTGTTTGAGATCCCAAGTAAATGAGCGAAATGAGAATTGATTAGACACCTTTCTACAGAATTTGCTTTTCATTTCCTTTTCTGTTATCTCAAAAAGACAATCTATGACACAAGAAATCCTTCAATCAACAAATCTTCGCTGTACAACATTACAGCTGCCTTCCGCTTTTCCTGACAAGATAATTGCAGTTGAATGGTATGCAAGCATCAGAGGTAATGAAACGTTGCATTCCTTGAGGCAGAACCAGTATTAATTGAAAATGCAAGTACTTGGCTGACACACCTTTTTATTTCTGGTACTACACATCCCTGTTGTGCAACATTCTGTTGTACAAGAACACAGAATATAATTAGCAACACGGCAACACCGTTGCTTATTCGGGTGTAGAACAGATCGATCGTTTCCCTTTTCTTTCCCCATGTTTCAGCTAATACGGATCATACATTCCAATCCAAACCCATCAGCATCTCTTAGAGCTGGAGCTCCGTGAGGGAAATCTTACTGCTGCAATGGCCTGCGTGTTCAAACAGCATCGTGGTGGCCAGCCCAGGAGCTACGTCCACAGCAGCTTGGCACAAGCCGTAGACGCACATTTATGGGTCTTGAAGTACAAGTGAGCCTGGTGGCTTGTAGTGGGTCTGTAGGGGACCACATCTCCTTTACAAACATTAGGAGATGTAGCACCAAAGCATCTGTAATTCTGCAGGGCAGGCTCTAGGCACAACAGTTGAAGCAGCAACCAGCGATGGTGACTGTACCCAGATGCCTTTTGACGTAAATATCTACCTTGAATGGATCAAAGTGCTGTTTTCCATATTGCGGTTGAAGACCAGTGTTCCCCAGTCCCAAGGCGTAACAGCATCTGCACCCATCCTCTCTTTACCTCCCACAGCTTTTCAGATGCGAAAGACCCTCCTGGATGGCTTGGGAAAAGCCTGAAATGGGCAGTCTGAGCACTCAACATCAGGTCTTCCAGCAAAGTGCAGTCAGGCGGCATCGGGATGAAGTGTATCTGTGCAGCTTGAGGCTACTCGAAGTAAGAAATACCCAGTGTGCTAATAAATAGAGCCTAATGAAGCATCAAGTTGTATGTAGAAAAGTAAGGTATTGCAGAGGAAGACTCTGGTCCCCTGTTGTTCCTAACCCTGTCCTCAGGAGTGAGGGATGAGGAGTGGTTGGAAGGGCTGTGCAGCCACATCTGTGGGAACTGAGCAACAGCCGCCGCCACGAGCGATCCCCCGTTCCCCGAGGCCCGTTCCTCGCCATACGCATCTCCTTCCGCGAAACACGAACACGGCGGTTGCTCTCTTCCTAATCCGTCCTGTCACCCGGAGACGGAAGGAAACCGCAACGGGCTCAGCCCCTGCTGACATTCTCATTGCCCGGTGATCGTTTCGGCTGGCCGCTCGGCAGGGGACGGGGAGGCTGCGGGGGTGCAGCAGGGGCTGGCTCCGGCTGCTCACCCAGCCTTTTGTTTTCCTACCTTTTAATTAATATGCCCTAGGGTTAATTTTTTAAATGTTTCCTGGGTTTTGCATTGAAGTTGCATTGGTCATAAAGACAGTGCCGCGGTTTTACGGGAGTAGTTTGTGGACGAGATGAGTGGTTTTATACTGGCAGGTTAACAGGTTCACACAACTGACTTCCCAAAGACGGCTCATCTGCTGCCGTTTTCCCTCTTATTTTGGTCAAGGAAATAAAACTGCTCCTGTCTCACTGTGACACCAGTTAATTGTGTGCGCCGCTTTCCAGCAGGTACCGCGGGAAGACACTGCTTACTGTTCGGCCGCTGTTGTTTCAATGGGAATCATTACTGACGCTGCTCGTCCGGAGGAAATGTGGCAGAAATGTTGCCCGGACTTTACTGCAAGGTATCATTGCTTAACACTGAAATGACTGCTGTACGACCCTGCAGACGGAAAATATGTGATGCTCTCCTCAAACTTTGTTTGCTGCTGCTTTTGGGCAAGCCCCGAATTATATCGATTTGCGATTGTACAAACTTGTTACCCCCCGCCGGGGGGCCACGCACAGCACCCCCATCTCCGATTATTTCTCCCAACCAGACGCTTGCCGTCTCCAGGCACCGCTCACCGCTGCCAGGTCACCCCCTGTGACACGCCACCACCACTACCGCCACCGCGCGCCTGTCGCGATCGCACACCCGTCTCCCACATCCCAGCCTGAAAACCACCCCCTTGTCTGGCGTTAGGGCAAACGCCGCTTCCCAGCCGATCTCCGCTCCCGTTCCCCCGCTCTTCGG
>VWZZ01003155.1:328382-346087 GCA_013399095.1 Psophia crepitans | reverse complement strand
GGCCCGCTGGCCGCCGGAGGCCGGCGCAGGCCCTGCCCGGCCCGGGGAGGTGTCCGTGTGTCCGCCCGCCCGCCAGACGGGCCGGTCCCCCGGCCGGCGGGACGGGTTTTCCCGCTCTTCGCCCCGCTGGCGGTGCCTCGGCGGGCAGGAGGGTTTCTGGGGTGGGGGAAGAGCCGCAGCCGAGGCCGCCTTTGGACGTGGCGGGCACCGAGGGCGGCTGAAACGGAATGCGAAACCGCAGGCAGGCCGGCGGGGAGGGCTGCGGGGCGGGCAGGACGCCTGGCAGGGCTCCCCTGAGAGAAACCCCCGCCGCCTGAGGGCCGGGGGGGCTCCGGGGGGCTCAGGGGCGCAGCCCGGCCTCCCTCGGCTGCGGTGGGGTGAGGCGTCGCTTCGAGCCCCCGCCGGCATCGCGGTCCGGAAGGGGTGGGAATCTGGCAGCTCGTCTGTGGAGAGAATGAGTTCTCAAGCGCTGGTATAAAGTGCCTCCATTTTATTAAAGGGTGTTTTCAGCGAGTGCAGCCTTTTTAAAGCAGCTGGTGAAAGTATCTTAGTCTGAAGTCCGTCTGGCTGCTCATTAAACAGAACAGAACTTAAGCGTGGCGTTCTTTTCACGCTTTATGTCAAGACTTAATTTTTGAGATTTTGGGGGATTTTTTTGAGAGTTTTCTGCCTTGAGCCTGGCCCAGGGAGAGCCAGGAGCCTACTTTGGTCAGCCGAGAGACGCTGCTCCAGGAGAGGACGAGGGGAGGATGTTAGTTTTGGCGCTCCTTCAAGATTCGTAGTTATCCTGAACAAAAACTGTTCTGTTGAAATATAAGCCCTGTCCTGTAAAGATATCAGGCTTGGACTAAATAGAAATGAATCTTATAATAAGTTGGCCTGTCTTCAGACTTTTTAAATTTTTCATATGATGTTTTTTTCTGTAGAAGTGGCTTTGTTGTATTTCATGCTGCATCTTTGCCTAATTTTCATGGCATGAGAAAGTCAAGTACCCATGGGTGTTTTTTAAGGGTGCACCTTCTGGACATAGATGCGAGGTCAGCATTTACTTTGAGACCAATGAGACAAAACATTTGACTGCTTTCAAGATTGCTACTGCTTTTTCTTCATTAACGAACCCTGTGGCAGGTTCCTGCTGGCAACCAAGGGAGTCACTTGTGATGTTTTAGGGTCGGGGCTAAAAACTGCTGAAAGGGACGTTGGAAACGCAAAAAGTGCAGGCAGAGGCCGTCGAATGCCTGAAGTTCCTCCTGCTTTCTTGCTTGTTTAACCTGTTTCAAATGTCTTCCCTGTGGGTTTATGATGGTGGAACTTACTGGGGAGAAGTTACATTCCTGAGTAGGATGGTGGCGGTTGAATGGTATGGCTCTGTACCAAAATGGTACTTTTCACAGATAAAATAAACTGTTGCTGCCAGACTGAAGAATCACAAGATTTCAATTTTTTTCTAGATTATAGCCTTTGATGAACTGAAGACCGATTACAAGAATCCCATAGACCAATGTAACACACTCAATCCTGTAAGTAGCACGCTAAACATTTTTTTTTAATAAATGTAGGTAAAGTGCTTGGTTTTGGTGTTATATTGCTATAATCAAACTAGGGGGTAGAATTGCATCTGGGTTGACAAAACCTAGCTGTTTGTTAGAAGTCCTAGGGACAATTCTTTCTCTGATTCTTTACTTTCAACTTGAATATTCTGACTGTTATTAATCTGCCGGTGATCTTGTCAGCTGTCATACTAACATTCTTTCAATCTGCTTTCTACGTTTTTCGGCACAAAGACAGTTGAAAAGGTCAAAAAGATTAAAAGAGTCAAAATTGCATTGAAGGTGTGTACTGCTTTTCAGTTTAATGTTTTCAATGCCACTTTCATTTTGTTAGGAACATCTGTAATACTATTAAGCTGTTTTGTTTAGTGTGCCTGTTCATCTGCTTGTTATTTGTTTGTTGGGGTTTCTAACAACTTCATGGATTTCCATGTTTTGTGCGAAACAATTCTGCTTGCTTACCCAGTGAAGTGGGGAAAACTGTTACATGCCTGTTACGTATCTCCTATCAATTAGCTGAAGTAACTGCAATTAGAAATAAATCATACTTTTCAAGCAAGATTTATTGAACTCTGAGATTGTAGGAGACTAGTTGTGGGGTTTTTTAAAGCGTTGATGGAGTAAACCCTGATTTTGTTTGAGGATTTAGGTGGGCATAACACAACAGGCAGTGTCTTCACGTCTTTGTTTTACGTTCCAGGATCAAGGGTGTAGCTTGGTGTCCTCTCTTGGATGCAACTCTGGCACTCCTTGTTTGTGAAAAGCATTTGAAACCATATGCTTGTGTCTCTACAGGCCAGTAATAAAGGGGTAGTTGTTAAAGAGCAGGTAGTTTGATGCAGCAAGTTTTTAGTGCGCTTCTCATGGTTTTTACTTCAGCTTAGGGTGCCCAGGCTGAGGTAGAACGTAGGGACAGCACAGCAGTGCGGCTTGGACCGTAACTTCATGGTGTTTTGAGGAGTTAAGTAAATTATGCAAATGAAAAATTATTTTTACAGTAGCTGGGGGGGGCAATGCATGTTAGACATGCAGCACGTAAATTGACAGCGAGCACTAGAGCACAGGAACGGGTGGGGAGGAGACGAGGTGACAGGCAGAGGATTGCATCTGAGAGAGTGAGGTTTGCTGCTCGGACAGCCGTGCATCTAACAGTTTCCCTTGCTTGGTCTGTTTTACAGCATTTTCTGCTACACTGTGGGGGAAGGCAAATTCTCATTACATTTATGCATTATGATCTTACTGCAACCTTGGAAGTATTATAATGCGCATGCTTAACGTGAATATTAACCTCCTGTTAACACACGTGCATGTAGTGTTTATTGGTGTGATAGCTCTGTGAATTGAAAACATTAAGTCACTTAGTATTTGCTGTTCCTGTGACAGTAGCTTAGCCACTGAAAGTGAAGTTCAGATCCAGACTCGCAGGGATCTGGTAAATGAGGCTGGACAAACGTACTGAACTGCTGTTTTCCTGTACAAAGAATCAAAAATCCTGGTAGGAGTTGAGAGACCTCAGTAGGAAGATTAGCCCAAAATAGTAACTGCTTAGTACACTGTTGATGCCAGCTCTTCCCTGCTCCTGTTATAGTAGTGTCTTCTCAGCAGCCAGATTTCTTCCTCCCTCGCTTCTCTGATAAGTATCACCGTAGAATATGATGTAATTTTCCTTGAGGGCAGCCAGGGAGTATAACGTGGTAGGTTTGAAAGAGGCAGGTATTCTGCTGTGGGAGTAGGGTGTAATGAACAACATAAATAAAAATGTGTTTGGAGATGTGTAGTTAAATAAACCACAGGTTTTCAGACCTGGTAAATATGTCTCAGCAGGCTGCCAAATGCACATGGTGCTTTGGGTGGGGTGGTGGTGGTTGTTCTACTGTAAACAATTGCCAAGCTGTAAATGGTAAGTATATAAGGAAGGGTCCAAACAAAAATATTTACTTGAAACATTTCATGTATGCATCAACATCAATAAAAACAAGCTGTCAAGTTTGCTTTGTCTGATATTCTTCGTTTAGAGAAGCAGAATGTTGTAGCAAAGTAGGAGGTGAGAATGTCTGCTTGCTGGTAGATTTCTGGGAAGATATTCTGAGGATTTAACAGAAGTGTCTGCTTAGAGAGGGGAAAAAACTATAAACACTGACCCTTTGGTGTAGTTCTGCTAGGCACCGTTAGCCGTACGGCACGCAGGAAGGGGGGCAGAGCGTGTTTTGTGTGTGTGTGTATCTGTGTGCGCACACGTGTCTGCGTCAACACTGGCAATTGAAATCCTTAGGCGGAAGCGGAGTCTTTCTCCTGAGGGGACGTTTTAGTGGCTCTGAGCTGAGAAGCAAAAAGCTTCCAGATTTGCTCCTTTCTGAACTGTGTGCCAGAGCAGTAAACGACGTCCCTTTGGGGTGCTGTGTTCAGGCATGTTTTCCTCCAGTGGCAGGTGTGAGATTTTGCTGGCTCTGTGCATGCGTTTGATCCGTCTATCTCCGTATGACTCCTGTTAACAACGCTAACACTACCTGGCATTTCACGCTTCCTGTGATTTCATAGTAACCGGTAATTAGCTCTGTGGGCTTCTGCTGGAAAGCATGATGCTCTGAAGCATGCGTGTTAGGTACCTGTGAAGGAGAGCGAAGCTGGCTGACCCGCCCCGAGCCGTGCCTGCGTAGCTGCCGGCATTCCCTCCTACGCGGCAGGCAGCGCGTCTCTGTGCAGGCCGATGTGCGTAACGACGTCACTGCTGATCTGGTTTGGAAAAGCTCTGCCTGGGATGTTACATTTTGGCAAGAGTTTGAATCTGAAAAATTACGGAGGTGTGAATGCCCACCCAAAGCTGTAAAACAGGAAAAGACAAACCACCTTTTTTGCCTATAAACTGTTACGTGGAGCATGTGTCCTGCTGATATTTCTCTGTTGCATGAGCAGAAATATCTCGATGATCTCTTCTGTTGTGAAGGTCATGTGTAAAGTGTGGAATCTATTACCAGGGCACTCAATAGAAGCAATAAACACCTATTGATCTGAGCATTTAATTTCATAAATTCTTCTTGGTTCACGAGTATCACGTGGAAACAGCAAGGCGCTCGCTGCTGGTTGCTGTTTTCACTTTCTGCGGTCTCGTTAGTGTTGTTTTTTTAAGGACAGTTTTTAAGCACTAGCTTAGCTCCAACGTAGATTGAGCACCACACGTTTTGCTTTGCGTAGTCGAGACTTCTAACTCGTATTTTTCTTTTCCAGCTTGTACTTCCAGAGTACCTCATCCATGCATTCTTCTGTGTTATGTTTCTCTGTGCAGCAGAGTGGCTTACGCTGGGTCTCAATATGCCTTTGTTGGCTTATCATATTTGGAGGTAATATTGACGAGTCCGGTATCTCTGTACTCATGTTAATTGTCCCTCACTCTCCCGTTGCAGCGCTTCCTCCGTGTTGTGTGTCTTTGGCAAATAAAGGTGCTTTCTGATACGACACCGAGAAAGTTTGTCAGGGCTATAAAATAAGAACCATCACTTTGCTTTCTTGGCCATTTTTATTTGTTACTCTCTTGCGCTACGCGCGAACGGAGCTGTGGTGTGTGCGTTAAAGGTAGCTGAGGTGTCAGAGGCAGCCACCGGCGTTGTGTGAATGAGGCAGTAGGTTACGCAGGGTTGTGCGTTGGTCCCTCCTTCAACTTTTCCAACCCTTTCCTGAGGAATCCCAGTTTTCACTTACTCATCAGTTTGTCCCGTTTGCTGTTGGCGTGACGGAGTTCAGCCCGGTTTAAGGCTGAGGTAGGGTGTCACTGTCTGTGAAAGCTCTTCTGTAGGCACCTGCAGTTTGGAGCTTCGCATTGCTCTTGCAGTTGGCCACCTCCTACGCGGAGCTGATGGACTCTGCTGTGAGGGTTCTGGTTTTCCTTGGGGGTGAGGGGCAGGAACTGATGTTTCCCACCGCTGTCACCACAAAACTAACTGTGTATCGCTTTCAGGTACATGAGCAGACCCGTGATGAGCGGCCCTGGTCTCTACGACCCCACAACCATCATGAACGCAGATATTTTAGCCTATTGCCAGAAAGAAGGATGGTGCAAACTAGCGTTCTACCTGCTATCGTTTTTTTACTATCTATATGGGTAAGTTTTTGTGGCTTGGTGGTTCCCCCCCCCTCCCATCTGATCTTCAGCCTGAAATTTGGACTCTGCACAAGAGAAACTTTGTGCATAGGAATATACGTGGTGCCAACTTGCCTGGAACTGAATCCACGGTCACCATTTATTCAGGTTTAACACACAAGTCTTAATTTGGTAGGAATTACAGTTTGAATCTGGATTCCATGGCTTGAGACTCGACAGCTCCTGTTTTTTCTTCTTTTAAGCAGAATCTAATAACCCCCTGCCCCCGTATTCTCATTCAGAAGCCAGAAGAGTAATATTTTTAGAATAAGTAGGTATTTTGATGTAAATGGGATTTTTGTTGAAGTCAAAGGTGGAAGAGTCCTTCCAGGAGTGGTTCCTCCTCCCAGTTCTCCCTTCCAGCCAACACCCAGCTGGTGCTCGGTGCTCACCTCTGCTCTGGGTGGGCAGCGGCGTGCAGTCCCGCTCCCTCGCGGCGCGCCGCGCTGCTTGCCGCACAGCCAGAATAGTTTTAGGCTTTTAACGCGAAGGCATCGAGCCCTTGGGGGGGTCCCTGTTAGTGTCCCCTGCTGCAGCGACAGCTGGTTCTCGCACCGGTTCTCGTCTTGCTTTCTAATGCCCTTTTCCTGTGTTTTGGGTGAAATCCTCGGTCTCGAGCCGCGTCCCTCCTGCAGATTTGTTCTGCAGAGTACATGACTGTATAATTAACCGCATAACGCTAATCAAAATGGTGTGTCTTAATGTTTTTATCTTCTTTTCCAGCATGATTTATGTCCTGGTGAGCTCTTAAGACGACGTTCAGCAAGCTTTGTTCCAGTTAAGTGCATGCAAAAGCCGCAAAACACGGATTCTGTACAACGAGAGCCTCCTGCCGAGATTAAATACGGAACCTGATGATCGCGTTAGGAAAACGACGCCTCCCCTATTTTTAAAATATTTCCACATTTTATACTTGTGGAAAGACTGTTTTCTTACATTTACCGGGACACTGAAATTAAAGAATTACATGTAAATTAAGATAAACATGTCTGGGTTTTGAAAAGTTTTGACTTTGCACTGCGTAGGGAACAGCCGTAACCTCCGGGCCGGGGGATGCTCGTTAGGCTGGGCTCCCCAGTGGCTCCTTCGGACTTGCGTATCCCGCTCCAGCGACAAATCAGCCGTAGCTGCCGAGCGCTGGGGAAGGGCTGGAGGTGCTGTTTGACCTGTTGGGCTTGAGAGACGACTTCGTGGACACGACTGCAAAAATAGGAGATCTGTTTTGAGTTTATTTCACTTAATTTTGTTTCTATCTGGTTAATCTTTCCCTGTACGTGCATGGTTCAGAGACCTCTGTTTTCACCGAACACTAGCCTTGCTTTAATTTCAAGCGTATGTCATTGTGATAGGGGACCTTCAATTGTCCACAAAGGAATGAATTGAAATGATGAATTTAAATGATTTTTTTTATTATTATTATTTTACTGTCTGTGGTTTTATGAAAAAACCTACAAAACGGTTACCACGTCCAATGATAGAAATACCCTGGGGTTTAATACTACAGACTGTCCCAAAGCAAAAAGTGAGATTGCGAAACTGCCCTGCTGTTCCTTAGTGCAATAAATAATAAAAAAAAAATTCTCAAATTCAGAAATGCTTCTTTTGACCTGCTGCCTTGTTTTTGTTTGTAAATTGAGCCGATACTTGCTGGATTCATCTGTTTCATGCTGGATAATTGCGTTGCCTTTTATAAACAGAACACTGGATCAAGCTGTGCCTGGGAAGGGGAAGCGCTGATTTCCCTTCTCTGTCCCGGGGTTTGCAGGTAACTGGTGGGGGGGGCAGGGGGAGGATGGTTCAGGGTTGTACCCTGTGACTGCCAACAGCTGCTTAATTCAGGAATCTTTTATTTGCCTGCACTGGAAAATAAGGAATTCTTTCCTGGTTCTAGTAAAATGGTTTTGTATAAGCTGTTTATCTGTTCACGCTGTTTCTCAGGTGTCAGATGTGATACACAGTGGTATGAAGGGCTGGACAGTGGGTGGGGGCGAGGGTGGAGGGAAGAGAATATGAAGATGCGAGCAGGGCAGGTAATGCTGTGGTGCAGCTGCCCGGAGCGAGGGGTTTGCCATCCCAACCAGCCCCGGAGCAGCTTCTCTGCCATTAATTCAGCTGCTTTTGAGCACGTGTGTAGCTGAGTGGGGAACATACCGTGGGAAAGGGAGTTCTGCGTGGGGATTATTGAGCATGTAAGAAGTTGAAAAGTTCTGCTGGGGTTCACTTGGTGCCCCACAGCTCCTATTTCTTTAAGACACGCTGAAAATTTCCCCCTTTCCACCTCATTTCTGCTGCATGTGACTGACTCCACCTTCGTCGTGTTGTTAACAGGGGGAAGTCTGTTCCCTCTTCCCATGACACGATGTCCTTCCGTAGGTTTGTGACCGTCATGTATCCTCTGCAGACGTCCCTTTTCTAAGCTGGAGGAGACCAGAACTGTTGGCACACACAAGGTTTGGGTGCCCGGGGAACTGAGGGTGGCACCTCCCTGCTCTCTGCTTCCAAATTCCCCTTTCTGCGATTTACAGGGGTACAAGCATTCAGCCTTCAGATTCTCTCTCTTGAGTACTAAGATACCCGGCAGCTTATTACTGTGTGTTCACAACTGTGTTCCTCTGGGCAGTTACTGCGCTTCCTTTCCGCTTTCTTTCCCCAAAACATCTGCACAGCGTTATCTCCCGGCCCTCATTTTCCCTGCGAAGGTGCAGGCTCCAACCCGCGTACCGTGGGAGCTCTGCAAGGAGCCCCTCCTCGCCCCAAGCCCGTTCCTCCTGCTCTAACCCCTTTGTGCCCTCTGCAATCACAACTTCGAGCTTCTCGCAGAAAAATAATTTGAAAGGCTTTTTGGAAGTTTGGGAATATTGTTCCTGGTGGATCATTTTTGTTTTCCTGCTGCTTCTGAGACTGATTTAGAATCATAGATTCACAGAATCATTCAGGTTGGAAGAGACCTCAAGGATCATCTAGTCCAACCGTCCCCCCACCACCCATTACCCACTAAACCATGTCCCTAAGTACCACATCCAACCTTTACTTAAACACCCCCAGGGACGGGGACTCCACCACCTCCCTGGGCAGCCTGTCCCAAGGCCTGACCACCCTTTCTGAGAAGAAATTTCTCCTCATCTCCAACCTGAACCTCCCCTGGCACAACTTGCAGCCGTTCCCCCTTGTCCTGTCACTAGTTATCTGCGAGAAGAGGCCGACCCCCAGCTCGCCACAACTTCCTTTCAGGTAGTTGTAGAGGGCAATAAGGTCTGCCCTGAGCCTCCTCTTCTCCAGACTAAACACCCCCAGTTCCTTCAGCCGCTCCTCATCAGACCTGTGCTCCAGCCCCTTCACCAGTTTCGTTGCCCTTCTCTGGACACGCTCCAGCCCCTCCATGTCCTTCTGGTGCTGAGGGGCCCAGAACTGACCCCAGCCCTTGAGGTGCAGCCCCCCCAGAGCCCAGAGCAGGGGGACAGTCACTGCCCTGCTCCTGCTGGCCACCCCACCCCTGACACCAGCCAGGATGCTGTTGGCCCCCTTGGCCACCTGGGCACACTGCTTGCCTAGACATGAGCCGGCATCGACCACCACCCCCAAGCCAAGCTTTAAGTTTAAGCCCAGTTACACCCCAGAATCACCAACGTGGAGTTTACCAAGTCCAACTGCTGGATGCTTCTGAAACCCCCCTCCAGCAGCAGAGGCTTTACCCAGCTACATTTGCTGACCATAAAGCTGACAGGCTTTACACACCGGATGTGATCAGGTCAGAGTTTTACTGGAGTCGTCAGCGTGGTGGCTGGCGAGTGTACCAGGCATTTCACCTTCAGATTGCAGACCTGTTGTTGATTGATTTGGGGAGTTCTAGGAGACAAAAGCTTATGGAGAAAACAAAGAACATTTCCTTCTCCCTGTCGGCAAGTTTCCTGCTAAGCCGAGGAGTATTTTGTATCTGAATACATCCAGTTGCCAGGATTCCACCCTGGGGGGGACGACAGCCGCCGCTGTTGGGGCAGGAACGTGTTTTGAGCAAAGCGCTCTGAGCACATTGGTGCTGCACACACGGGGAGTTCCTGGTGGTGTTGGGAGGGGAGAAGGGAAGGGAAGAGCCAATTAAACATAATTTGTAGTAACTGCCTTTAAACACCTGCTCTGGTGGCAGGGCTCAAAGCCTGTGTTAAGAGAATATAAACTTCAGAGTTAGCAAAACAGCGCATTTTACTTCAGCTCAAACCCACCCACACCGTGGCAGTCTCACATCACAACTTCTGACTTGAAAAGCTACCGAAACTCTGACGATACGGCACAGCCCCCCGTGTCCGGAGCTGCAGCTCAGGGAGCACAGGAGGGCGACCCGCAGAGCGGGACGGCAGTGCCAGCAGCCAGCCGGCTTCTTGGAGCACCCGGGGGAGGAAAAAGCACTTGGAGAAGTAACTGCGAGGAGGCGGCGGCAGCAGCGATGCTCAGCCAAGAGCCGCTGCACAGCAACTTCAGCCCAGGGGCAGCGGTTCCTCCGACTGTTTCTGTAACGGGGAGAGGCACAACGTGGGTGACATGGGCTGTCCTCCCCGGGCCAGAACTTACCTCACAGGGCTTCAGAGGATACCTGGGCCATCGCCGCTTGCCCTGAATAGGCCAGAACAAGTTTCAGTGTTTTCTGGAGGAGGCTGTTCCTCTTCTCTGGTCTCCAGGAGTTACACAAGAGGGTTGTGGCCTGACAGGCAGCTTGCTGTGAGATCCCCTCCAGCCCCCAGCCGATCGTTTCTACACTTGCTCTAGCGTCAGCCCTGCCAGCAGCTCACCCGCCAGCTCCAGCAGCGCTCAGGTAAAACCCCACCCGCTCAGCTCCTCACAGATCTGCAGTACAAAACCTCCTTCTGCTGGGAGGAGGGGGAGGACTGAACTCCCCAACAGCGGCACCGGGGCATTTTGGAATGAGTCTTACTCCTTCGTAAGGGGGAGTCCAGCGGGAGTTTCCTTTCCTGTACAGATACAGCTGAGTGTTTGTATAACCCCAGTGGTGTAGTTTTTAGTTAGCTGCATTATCCCTGACTTATCTCTTCCCTTTTCCTTCCCCTACACTGGAGCAGCCGGCACGCAGCCCCGAGGAGGTACAGGCTGCTCCGTCTCCTACCCTGCCTTCACAGCCAATGCTTGTCCCAACTCTGACGCTACGTCAAACAGATGAAGCCAAACTGAAATCCAGTCCCTGCTTTGACAGCCCAGCCTCCCTCCCACTCGGTAACTTCACTGAAGGAGCCCGTAGGATGTCAGCATGACATCATCAGCATACCGCTTCCATGACAGCACATGCCGCCGGTACCAAGCGATGTTAAAGGTGAGGTAGACATCGTGTAAGAGTCACTCTATTGACAAACAAACTCATTAAGCATGCAGGCCCCCGGCAGAGCAGTAACGAACACAAATACACTTCCACGTATTAAGGCAGCGAGTACCAAAGAGCGAGTGCCAAACAGGAAGGTGCTGCACGTCCCGCAGGATCTCCTTCCCCCACACTAACATTTTACACGCAGATACGGAAGCAAGCAGCAGGAGCTATGAGAAACTCCAGTGGTCAGGAACAAGGTGTCTTGGCCAGGTATCTGCCACAGCCACGCAGACATGACGACACACCACGCTGGTACTGGTTATCGCGACACCGATCTCAATATCGCATCCTTTGTGGCCAGATAGGCAGCCAGGTTCTCTCGGAAGTCGTGGAGGTAATTGTATTGCTGAAAGAAAGCACAACCAGGTTTGTCGTGAGTGCTCTCTACTTTCAGAAAAGGCACTACCCGTCTTAAAAAGCTGGCTGATACCCCAGGATGAAAACTGCACCCTCTAGTATCTCTGTTTGTTGTTGCGCTTACTCCAAATCCTCTGGAATTTTTTCCCCTCAGACACAGATGGCCCAGATCCTGGCCTGGCTCCTGCAGTAGCCCTGGCTCAAGGTAAAGCAAAACACGGTGCTCGGGAGGTGGGAGCTTCACGTCAGAACTCAGAGCTGCTTTATTTGGGCCACCAAGAGTTATTACTCTCTCTCTGCAACGAGTCCATGATGCAGAACACAGCCTTTAGCTAGTATGATGATATACGACAGGTACGAGTTCTTAGGTCAACTTGTACATCATGTTGAACACTAATACACAAATGTTAAAAATGCTGACCAACGTTTTTCTCAGAGGCTGGAGGAGAGCTCATCCACCACAAGTGGCTACGAGGGCTTCCAGTTCCAACACTTGTTCGTGTCCTTCCCCGGCTCTTCAGCCAGGGCCGCGAGCTGCTCCCCACCTGCCCCCTTGGTTTGGGGAAAACCTATTTTCAACAAGTAGTTTCAACAAGCTTTGCCTTCCAGAGAGGCCAAGCACTAACAGCGACAAACTTTAGGCAATTCCTTCTCCTTACAAACTACGACCTTGTGAACTTCCCAAATGCCAGCTCCTCTTTGCTGTACACAGCACTGTTCTACAAGCATCACATCTAGGACTCGTATCAACAGAAATATGTACACAGAGTAGCCAAAAATCCCACTAAAAGAAGAAAATCCCATGGTGATGTAACACTAGCACTAGGGATGCTTCTTAAAAGACGACTGCCAATACATCGATGTGGCAGCTATGGAAGACGAACCCAGCTAGCTCGGTTACGGAGGTGGAACCAAACCAAGGTGGAGAAATCCAGCAGATGTCAGAGTTGTGAGGAGCGTGTGAGCAACAGTGACAATAGCTTAGTGAAGGATGAGCAGGGACGCGGAGAAAGCAACAAGTTACTAATGATGGTGAGGAGCAGGCAGGGAGAACAGCTGTTGAATTCAGCAGATGCAGACCAAGACAGAAAGCCAGAAGCGGCTCAAACACAAGAAAGCAGTGGGGGCACCAGCTGCAGAACGTCTGAGGGACAGAGGGATCCCCTCGTGAAGCAGCGGGGAACACCGCGCCAACTCACAACTCCTGTTTCGACACGCGTATGACCCGCCGTAGCCTCATTACCTTGATGGTCCGTATCGCCCCAGATCCTCTCAAGTTTTTGAGACTGTCTATCGCCTGCTGAGGTGTCAGCACGTCTGAAAGCTGAAGCAGGAGACACGCAGCTACTGTAAGGGAAAGGTTTACGCGTGTGTGTGCTACCGAGCGCCTCGCGCTGCACGCAGCACTGCCTTTGCTCAGGAACGGGTTCGTTCCAGAAGCACTCTAGCAAAACTCAGCCTCGTCATATCAGGGTCACAGAGCTGTTGGATCTTTTGCTGAATACTATTTCTCGGCGCTGGCCCCATCTGCCTCCTGCTCCTGCCCAAGCACACAGGCTGTGGAAACAGGTGAAAAACCTCCCACTGCTCCCCTCACCTTTCCAGCAGCGTTTGGAAGGAAAATCCTAGGCTTCTCACAAACGAGTCCCAGTACGCCCAGTTAATTCCCCTTTGCACCTTCTGACCACATTTGCTTTTTGGGCACTATCACCACCCTTTCCTGCCGGGGCATGCACAATACCGCTGAAAACTTCAGGGGGAACGTGGGGCTGAAGAAAGATGCAGAGGAATAGATTCATCTCCTTTTCTTAAGGAGATGTTCAGGGAAGAGGGGACAGTGCAATACCATTGGTCAGGTGAGACTAAAATTAGCAGTGAAACCAGAGAAAGTAAGAAAGAACTTTCTAGCAGCCCCACTGAAAGACTGACCCTGCCTGGCCCTCCATCCTCTCACCTACACGCTCAGGTCTATACCACGACATACTTATTTCACAGTTTCCAGACAGGCAGCTAATGTTGTCAAATGGTAGTAACACCTTTCCCAAAAAACAGGTCCAAACATATGAGGAGAGGCTGAAGGCCCTGGGCTTGTTCAGCCTGGAGGAGGCTGAGGGCAGAGCTCATGGGGCCTACAGCTTCCTCCCGAGGGGGAGCCAAGGGGCAGGCGCTGATCTCCTCCCTCTGGTGCCCAGCAACAGAACCCCAGGGAACGGCCTGGAGCTGCCCCAGGGGAGGGTTAGGGTGGGGATCAGGAGAAGGTTCTTCCCCCAGAGGGTGGTGCGGCCCTGGCACAGGCTCCCCAGGGCAGTGGTCACCGCCCCGAGCTGGGCTGAGTTCAAGCAGCATCTGGCCAACGCTCTCAGCCATCTGCTGTGATGGGGCTGGTCCTGTGTGGAGCCAGGAGTTGGGCTGATGGGCCTTAGGGGGCCCTTCCAACTCAGGAGATTCTATGATTCAAATGCAGTAACTAGCCTGCTACCTGCCATGGCAGTTTGCATTGTAACCACACTTAAGCTTCAGGCAGAATTTGGCTCTAACTTTAGACAGTGCTGTCTCACGAGAACAGGTCTGTAAGACAGGCTAGTTAGTCAGGGACTGGGGGGGAAGACAACTGCTTACTGAGACACGAGCGTCCGAGGCCACCGTAACAGCTGAAAGAGAAGAAAACATTTGGTTGTAACAAGCTGTAGTACGCCGCAGCCCTCGATACGTAAATATACAGACGCAATTCTGTCTTAACATAACCAAGAGGAGCAGCAGTACAAGAAAGTCAGAGTAAGAATTTCTACAGGAATACCTACAAAGCTATCTCCCATTTATTCTTCAAACCTTCCTTAAGGAGTGTCTTTCTGGAGAAAGTGCAATTTTAAAGTTCCCCTTTGTTCATGGCAATAGTCACAAAGGCACAGGAGGGCAGAGAACAGCATGAAGATGGACAGTCTCAGTTTTCTTTAAAACCTAGTCCAGATTAAGGCTCTGATGATACTTGTGAGCTAACAATAGCAGCAGGAAGCCCAAGGACTCGGTGGCTGGCTATCGGCAGGATCATTCAGGGAACGTGGAACTTGGAAAGCTCTTCCCTTCTACCCTAACCTCATTTGCAAGTGTCTATAAGAAATTACTTCAAGTGAGTTTCCTGCAATTTGAGAGTGAATTTTGCACTGCTGGAACCCACTGAGAAACAGCCCAGGGGTGTGTGATCCTCCCACAACAGCTGCCTGAGCTTACAGCTCACAGCGTATACCTGATAGCCAACCAGGCTAGCAGAGTCCTGTGATGCCATTCAACACACATCAAAACACAGGCTGGACAGAGCAAGGGGAAATGGAAGATTCAAATCTCAAAGTAGAAGGGATTAAAAAGTTAAACAGGATTCTGTTTCAGCTGGTTGTGTACCTAGAGAGAAGCTGGTGTCTTTTACAGGAACGTGGGCTGAAAGGGAGGCAAGCAGAACCTACTGTATGATTGTTTTCCGGTTGCTTTCCAGGCAGCTTCTGAGATCTTCCAGAATTTTGCAGCACTTGGCAATGTCAGGAGCATTCCCATCAGGAATAGGATAGTGGTGCACACAGATCCCATGCCAGTGGTAGGTGTCTATAAGGTTCGGTACTCGATATTTTGAGAGCTCTCCTCTGGTACAAAGTACGAATATATCCTGGGTCCCACAGTTCTTTAGTTCTTCTGCCAACAGATTAAGACACTTGCAAATAAAAGCCTATCAAGCTTCAGGATAAACAGATAAGCTACTTGGTACTGATTCGCTTGATTAATCTTTGAGGTTAGGACAATAGGAGTTAGCAATTTTGCTTTGAGCAGCATTTACTTCTTCCGAGTCTCCCCCACATTTGCCTTCAGGTAACCCACGAGAGGGATTTTCTCGGTGCAGCGTGAAGCCTGAGACAAGCCTCACTAACTGCTGCCAGCTTAAGCGTGATTCTGTCCCGTCTCCAGCTCTGATTACACCCAAACACTGAGGGTTTTGCTGTCAGTCTCTCCTAGTTTTACAGCTGAATACTCGGCACAAACCTTACATCAGTTCATTTTTTCTATCCCAATCTCACTTTGCTCTGGGAGGGGGAGGTTAAAGTTTGTGCACATGCCTTAGCAGGCCTCACGGTTACTGTGAAAGGTACGCAGATGCCTGTATTGCTCCAGCCAGGAACTACCCTATTTAGTCAATATTTGGTAGAGAAGCCACAGAAAAAGTGGCACTGCACATTTGAAAGTGATACCAAGTACTCCTAACGGTGACTGTGCCAAGATACTTGCTGCATCCTCAAGCACAGTGTTACCAGAACTCAGAAAGACATTGCTGTCAGACATACATACCCCCTGCAAGACTTTGTGAAGAACTGCCCTACATTGTGGCACGTGGCAACCGTTGTAAAAGTATGGATAAAACAGCAGCGTTTTAGATACCTTGTGTCTGATCCTTATGCCCAGGTTAGGCAAGCAGCAACTCCCAGAGTCTCCAGACTAAAACAAAGTAAATCTCCAGCTTCTTAGTAGCTTATGCTTTCAGTTTACTGGCACGTTGTTCTTGCCCGTTACATGGAATGGGAGGCACTTACGCACTGGCCAGAAGACTCACCTACATCTTTCTGAAGATTTCTTCTAACATCCTTAAACCTGCAACCTAAATCAATTAATGAACGACAATTACCACTCCAGTAAGTGACAATGACAGAATGGCAGCTACAGCTGAAGAACAGAGCACAACCAACCCCCCAGCAAAACCAAACAGAGCCACACCCCAAATAAAACACAGCTCTTATTTTTGCAAATAGATCACTAGTGCAGAAGACAGTTTAAACATTATTATCTGCTTAATACTGTAGTGGAAGGTTTTAGGTTGCTATGCATTTTCCAGGTGAAAAGTTTTGGATACTATAGAGTACAGCTTAAAAAAAAAACCACAAAAAACAAACAACCACACTAAACAAAACCCCTCAACAAATAAAAGGGCTGGTTGGAGACCACTGAGGAGTTGTATGGTTGGGCTGATAGGAAAGTTAAGTTCCTTGTTCTGTATTACTCAGCACAAATCACATTGAAAATCCTCCGTACTGTTCAGTCCTCAGCATATTGCCATTCTCATTTTTCCCCTCAGATGATGCTACCAAGGCAATTTTTGCAGCCCTGACAGTGCACTGTGATATTCACAGCTATTGTTTGGTTTGCGAGATGTAATTTCTCCAAATATTTGCACTGCGCCCTCCCTCTGTCTCCTCTCCATCGACCACAGCCCCACAGGCACACAATCTTTACGCCTGCCCCGACAACAGTCGGGATTGTGAGTATCTTGAAACACCTTTCGAATGCATGACAGCAGAATGTCGCAGACCAAAAGCTGTATCGGCAGGGCTACAACTAGAGGTTAAATTAAACAGCTATTACCCGAGGTTAGCACCTGGAGATTAAACAGCTATTACAGGAACAGCTCAGGCAGCTATAACTCATAATAAGGCTGTTTTTTGAACACCAGTTAACACGTATGCCAAGTGTTACGTTTATTTTTATATCACAGCCACAGTAGTGCAACCCAGACACTAGGGGAGAGTGGTACAGAACTGTCAGCACAGCAAGTGGATGTAATTTGAGCCCAATACATCTTATAAAGGAATTATTTGTCAAAATAGTCTTATTCCACTCTTGTTGCCTATTATAAATAATAAGCCAGGCCAAAAAGCCAGCTGCTTTCATGGACGATGGCCGCTGTTCTCTTACCACTCTGCCATATCTGCTTGCATTACGATATTCTCTCGATTAGCTTTGGTATTTCTGAAACAATTATTCCAGTAGATTACAAGAAAAGTCACCCCACCAAGTAAATGGCACAGAGAATTTGGGGGTACAAGATATGGCCTTTCTTCAGCTTCAAACATGCCTGCAAATTTCAGGGACTGCTTCTTACCTGGAAGGGAACATAATCCCAGGGACTCGGAGGGGTAGAAAGGAGACAAAGACAACCTACCAGGAAATAAAAAAAATATAGTTAAAAATTCAGAATGGAACATTTTGATTATTGGAACAGAGATAACTCGCTACTTTTCTGCGGGGGCACAAGAGGAGCTACCTACCTGTAATTTAAGATCAGCAATAAAATGGAAGTATTTCAGGGTTATTTCTACGCATTGGACAAGGAAATCCCAGGTTTGGCAGGGCCCTTCACCACACACCCCTGCCCCAGGGCGGGGACAAGGCGTTGGCAAACCCCCGCGTTAGCAGCGGGGCATTGAGGCTCGCACGGCCGCCAGCGACCAGTCAGCGCTTCCGAAGGGCCCGGGCCCCG
>VWZZ01003155.1:303101-328274 GCA_013399095.1 Psophia crepitans | reverse complement strand
CCCCCCCCCCCCGATTCACCGGAGAGAGAGCTCGGGCAAACGCCCGCGCGGTTTCGGAGGGAAAAGCCACCCGGGCCGGGCCCGGGGCGTCTCTCACCAGGAGATGGGGAGCGGCCTCGGGTCCTCATCAGCGTCGTCTTCGTCAGAGGAGTCAAAGCCGCCCGCTTGCATCGCGCAGGGCTGCGGCGGGAGAAGAGCGAGGAACTCACCTAGGGGCCGGAGCCCGCCCTGCCCCCCCGCCTGAGGCAATCCCCGGCCCCGGCCCTCACCGGTTTCACCACAGCGCCGCTCCCCGCCCGCCGCCGGTTTGAACTGTCCCCACCCACCCGAGCCATCTCATTGGTCGAGCTATTCCCTCCTGTTATCCAATAGAAAGCTGTCGAACTGCAGGAAAGCATCCTGCGCCTTCATGAGAGGAGCATTCTGATTGGTGGGCAACGAAGGAGAGGCGGGCTAAAAAAAAAAAAGCAGCGATCTTTGCGTTGATTGGCTGAGGCCGTGCGGCGGGAAGGGAAGGTGTCTCGAGCCCCCAGCGGCCGTTGGGCGTGCGGTGCTGCCAGGGTTCTGTCAGGGTTCTGTCAGGGGCCGGGCGGCTCTCCCCGTCCCTTCGTTCCTTTTTGATGCCGGCTTCGCGTTTCTGACTGAAAAAAAGGGAGTGGAAGAAGGCTATCACTGCCTTGCTGTGAACTGCTTCTAAATTGCCCCAGTCCTTTTCATCTGGGATGCTGTTCCTGCAATACACGTGGTGTGGAAAGCACCCGGTGAACAGAGCATCCCCAGGCTCTGGGGATAAAAGCCCTAGCCTTTTATTTCCATTTGTCTCTGAAGGTCATATAATCTGCTGTGGTGTGGATAGCGCAGGTGCGGTGAGAGGGAAGAGCTGAAGGGAAGGGATGGGCCTGAAAAGTGGGCCTGTAGGATCCAGAGTTTACATCCACGCAGGCTGTGATTAACATGTGGAGGAAGATGTGGCCCTTTGCTCACAGTGCATGTGAAAGCAGGGGTATGCTTAGAGTCCAATGCAGTTTGCTGACCCTTTTTGGTATTAGGGTGGTTTTTGTGTGTGGCTGTGGCCTTCATGGGTGCAGAGAAGTTTTCAAGGGGCTTGTGGGTGCCCTACAGAGGTTTTGGATGGTCAAGTCTGTGTGCCGAGAAAGTAGGGTTTTCTAAAAGCAGAGAATGAGCAATGCTTGCTCTTTTAAACCATGAAATTAACTTCAAATATTCTGGTAGCAGTAAGATCATCCAGACCTCACAGATGTGGCCTTGGCATTGCTGCTTAGGTAGCTGACTCAGCTCTGCACAGAAGGAAGGTGGCTGTAGTGTACGCTCTTGTGAGAGCTCATGGAAAATTCAGACTTAAAGCGCTTAAATGCGTCCACATCCTGCTCTTGCCAAAGCCCTCTCCTAATGTTCTGTGCAAACAGGTTTTAGGGATATTGCATGGAGTTTTTATCTCAGCTTAACCCATGTGAAAGATGGCTCCAGGGGAGAAAAAAAAAAAAAAAAGATTCTGGCTGCCTGATTTTTAAGAGCTAGGCTGTTGCCTATGGTTAGGGCATTTTAGTAGAGCTTTTTCTGGCAGTGTTTCTGGTTTATCATGTCAGTAACTTTGACCATTAATTAATTGGAAGAAATACGTAAACTGATAGTGTGGAATTTTGTTTTTAAAAATTGTATTAAGGTATTTTTACAGTCTGTGCTTAGACACGTGTAAAACTATCACAAACAGTGATTTTTGGTGTTGATCTAGAGGATGATGTACAGTCATAGAGACTGTCAAAGATGTTGTTTGACGTCAAAAGAATGGCTGTGTACAAATTCCTGAAGTGGTTTGAGTTTGGTGGGATTTCCAGTAGGGCCAGTGCAAGATCTCCAGGTGTGGAGATTTTAGATTTTAGTTCTACATTAGTAACATTAGTTCCACAGCTGGAGGTTTTAATGAAACCTGCCTGAGGAGGATTATAGAAGCAAATTGCTTGGTATCTCAGGGTTTAGGGTAGGGTCAGGGAATGAAGAAAAATATGATGAGAGGATCAAGGAGAAGGCCACCATATTAAAACCCAGAATATGATAGCAGATGTACAAAAATTACATGACTGAGCACAATGGAAAATTAAAACAATGCAGATGTTGCTGAATAAGATGAGAAATGGGAAGAAATACGTTCCAAAGAATTGAAGCAACGCGAGGACAGCCAGCCACCGTAGCTGCAAACATAATTTTAATGACTACTACAACACTGCATGAAGGAACCGGTATGTTGATGCTCCTGTTCAGTGTCTTTTGGGCTCTGGTCCCTTTAGAGATTATGTACAACACTTGTACTGTTTGATATAGATGTGAAATTTGCTGTATTTTTTTTTCCCTTGTAATTGATTTTGCTTATTCACGTGAAAGGTATGGCAGACTTTAACTGAGGAATATATCTTTATGGAAGCAGTGACGTGAGACTGATAAATACAAAAAATTAGCAATGATGATAATGCTCTTGGCTGTTGTCTGAAAAGATCAAAGGAATTCTCTGGAGTTTGGGTGCCTTCACGTGGTGGAAATCAGTATGGTACTGCATGGAATTTAAAATAGTAATAACAGCTGGTGATGCCAAGGAGACTACAAAATGTGAGGCTGGAGTTTGGGATCTCGAATAGATACAGTATGTAATGTGAGATCTGAGATAAATGTAGGAAAAAGGCTGGGGGGGGTGAGCAGGGAAGAACTGAAACCTGAGGAGGTCCTGTGAGGTTCCTTATTACCCTAGGCATCCTGCAGCATTAAATGACAAATACTATGATTATTAGCGGACTACCTGTTAGGGTTGTCTATTTATTTCTGTCGCGGTTTTACCCCAGCTGGCAGCTGAGCACCACGCAGTTACTCGATGATCTTTCCCCTGGCCCGCTCCCCCCACCTCCTGGTTGGATGGGGAAAAGAATGGGAAGGAAAAAGCAGACCCCCTTCCTGAGCTGTGATAATACAGTTTACTGGGACAGCAAAGGGAGAGGGAAACAACAATACTGATAACAGAATACACAAAACTGGTGAAATGCAGTTTCTCACCCACCGACCGTACAACTCGAACCGCATGCTCAGACCTGTCCCAAAACTGGACCGTCCCCAAATCACATGTCCCAGAGCTGTGCTGCCCACCCCTCCCCGGCTGTCCCCCCCTTGCATGCTGGGCATGACGTCACATGGTATGGAATACCCGCTTTGGCTAGTTTGGGTCACCTGTCCTGGCTGTGTCCCACCCCAGCTTCTAGTGAAAGTTAACTCTGTCCTAGCCAGACCCAGGACAATATCCATCCATGGTATCCATTCTATACCATCTATGTCATGCCCAGATCCTGTACTTCCCAATTTATCACCACGATTTTCCCTGTCTTTGAAATATATAGACATATACACACACACACACACATGTATCATTCCCTTAGTCTATAGGCCATCCCTCTATGGCGTCCATGGAGTTCATTTAGTCCATGACATTGGACTCCCTTTATCATAACAGTCTCTCAGGGCAGGAGTGTACTGCTGGATTGCTACATGCTGCATCCAGAACTTACGGCTGGTGTATCTGGTGCATCTCTGTCCATGCTCACAGTCTCTGGGCTGAAGATGTTGATTTTCAAGGAAGTTGCTGGGTGCTGGTTGCTAAAGCCAGTTCTAGTCCCATCATCGCAGCATTCATCCGTTGTTAATTTGGGTGACTCTTACTGTAACACTGTTGACATAGCAATTGTAGGAATGATAACGTACAATGACAGGGTTATTTTAGCAATTAACAACATACATTTTAATATTGGCTGTTCTCACCTAAAATCAAAATAACATCATCACAATACCCTCCAAAAGTGGACAATTTACATGTACAATCCCCTCCTTGTCCCTCCACCACAACTATTTCTCTCTATATTCAGTCCGTGTTTTGTCCGGTAGCACTTCCCATTACTATCCTTATCTCGAATTTCTCGTGCTTGTAGGATTGAGGTAGACTTTCCATCCCATTTCCTCATGTCCTCTCCATGATCACCAAGGTGAAGCCACAGGGTGTCTCGTGGTGTGTACCCCCTATATCCTTTTCCTTGAACAGGAAACCGTTTACTCTTAGTAGCTGAGATACCGGTTTGTACAGGTGGGGAATAGGACAAAAGATCCTCAAGTTGCTGAAACTCCCAGGACAATTTCTCCACAGTCGAGACAAGGGTGGAAGACAGACTCACTTCATATTGCTGGAGTTGGCCAGCCACTTCCTCTACTGTTGGTGCATTTTCATTTTTCCAGTCCATTACTGCCAGTGAGTTGGCATACGATGATGGTGCGCTCCGTACAAACTTCCGCCACATGCGTTGGGTACATTGGACTTCGCCAGGATCTGTGGGTAACAGCATGTTGTCTGGGTCATAATAAACCATCTCCCGCACAGCTAATTCCCTCAGGTACTGAATACCTCGCTCCATGGTGGTCCACTTGCCTGGCCGACATACAATATCTTCGCTGAAGGGATACTTTTCCCTCACGCTTGAAAGAAGTCGCCTCCACAGGCTGAGGACTTGTGTCTTTCTCCCAATCGCCTTGTCAATGTCCCTTTCCTTAGACAGGGATCCCAGCTGCTTGGCCTCTGTACCATCTAATTCTGTGATGCTCGCCCCATTATCCCAGTATCGGAGCAGCCAGGTAAGGATGTGCTCCCCTGTACGGCGTCTGAAATCTTTCCGCATATCTCGCAGCTCACGTGGGGACAGGGATCGGGTAATGATCTCTGGTTCTTCCTCTTCTTCCTGTTCTTGTGATGGTCCCAGTTCATCGTCGTCCGTCACTGAGTGAACTGATTCCTTGGTGTATTTCTTCTGTGTAGGGATGACTGATACCACTGTAGATTCATTTTTTGGTTCACCTGCAGTGTCTGTCACAGGGGTTTGGGTAGTTACAGTGTCTGTTGTGGTGGCTGGGGTAGCCATGGGGGCGAGGGTAGCTGCTGTGCCTGTTGTGGGGGCTGAGGTAGCCATGGGGGCTGGGGTAGCTGCTGTGCCTGTTGTTGGAGCTGGGGTAGCTGTGGGGGCTAGGGTAGCTGCCGTGCCTGTTGTGGGGGCTGGCGTAGCTGCCGAGTCGGTGGATCTGTTCTCCCTCTCACTCCCCTGATGGTGCTCCATACTTTCGTGCAGCGTTTGGTAGATAGTGGCCAGGGCCCAGCACAATGCAGTAAGTTGTGTCTCCTTGGAATAGCCACTGCATTTTTCTTTCAAATATTCAATCACTTTCTCAGGGTCCTGTAGTTGTTCAGGAGTGAAGTTCCAAAGCACTGGGTGTGAGAAGGTCTCTAGATACCTGCCTGTACTCTCCCACACACCATGCCAGCCCAGACTGTTAGGCCTCGGGGCAGGTCTCTGGGTGATATTATTAAAACATTTTTTGGTAACCTTGAACACAGTCAGAAGACATAATAATAAAAACATACTCTTTAGAACGTCCCAAGGACATGCAAATTTTTCAAAAGCTGCTGTGGGTAGCATGAAGGAAAAAAAAGAAGTGGAAGAACGGGAAAAAGTATCCCCCTCTGTCTTCCCTGTAGATTGAATGCGATTATTAATCAATTCAAAGAGATGTCTGAGGTACGGGCATGACAGCAGGGCCCCATACAAATACCTACTTAGGCTCACTACCGTTGATATTATCATATCACAAGTTGATATCACACAGTACAGCAAAATGAGAATCCGAACCCATCTCCTAGAGGTGACAAACATCAGCATTGCAACGAATACGTACAGCAAGTGGTGTTTTACATACCTCAGCCATGTGAACAAATAAAACACCATTGTGACCAGCGGCTGTTTAAAATAATACAAGAAATACTTCTAAAAACTTTGTTTTAGCACGCTTGGGTCAGATCTGTCGTTATCTCAACCCTTCAAGCCCCACACTGGGACCCAAAAAAAGGATTGTCGCGGTTTTCCCCCAGCCGGCAGCTGAGCACCACGCAGCCGCTCGCTCCCCTCGCCCCCCCCACCCCCCCCCGGTGGGATGGGGAAAAGAATGGGAAGGAAAAGGCAGACCCCCCTCCTGAGTTGTGATTACTGGGACAGCAAAGGGAGAGGGAAACAACAATACTGATAACAGAATACACAAAACTGGTGATACACAATGCAGTTTCTCACCCACTGACCGTACAACTCGGACCGCACGCTCGGACCCGTCCCGAAACCGGACCGTCCCCAAATCACGCGTCCCGGAGCTGTGCCGCCCCTTCCCGGCTGTCCCCTCCTTGCATGCTGGGCATGACGTCACATGGTATGGAATACCCGCTTTGGCTAGTTTGGGTCACCTGTCCTGGCTGTGTCCCACCCCAGCTTCTAGTGAAAGTTAACTCTGTCCTAGCCAGACCCAGGACAGTGTCTTAAATTGAGCTGTGGCCCAGCTCATCAAACTGTAATGTGCTAAAGCATCTAGATCAGTTTGTTTGTGGTGTATTTTATAGGGAAGACTAACAGGAGCTGGTCTGCAAGAAAGTGTCCTGTTGGCATATAAAAAAGAATGCATGAGCGTCAAGGCTTTAGCTTCTGGAAATTTTTGTCAGTTTATAGATTGGAGGCCTGTGGAAAGTGAAGGGCAATAGTCATGGGCATGGGCTGAAATACGTGACATGAGAAATTTTATTTCATTGCTGAGAGTGGGTGATGAAGAAGGTGTGATGAAGACGTACTGCCTCTACTGCAGTAATAAATACCCTCCTGGAGATATTAAAAATAATTCATAGTGAGGTGAGTCAAACAGCAAGATTTTCCAAGGAGCCCTATTTCCCAGGCTTTAAATGTCTTTAAATGTAGAATGGGTTTGTGGTCTGACAGCAAAACCTGTATACAGAGTTTGTAATGCAAGAGAACGGTGTATGAAAATCCAGACAGGTCTGGTGGGTTATCTAAGAATTTTTTCCTGGATCTAACCGTGACTGCTGTGAAAACAATCCTATTCAAACCTAACTGGGTTTCAGGTCGTTTCTATTTTTCAGCAAACAGCCAAGCTTCTGAGAGCCAGCTGGCTTTTAAATGTTGCTCAGGTTATACCCACATGTCATATCTGTGTGCACTGAGCCAAAGATGAAGTGAAGATCCTTATAGCCTGCGTTCAAAGCTTGTTATCCTGGTAAAGCCTAAATTTTCCAATTGCCAGACAAACGCAGTTAAGCCTAACCTGGTTTTGCTGCCCTTGGGTCAGGGGAAGAGACCTCATCCCTGGGGACAGGCTCACCTATGTAGTAACTTCTATCTGCTCTTCCGCACTCAGGTGTCCCAGACAAAATAAATAATTAATTTACTTCAGGTAAATCCTGGGAGTGAACTAGTGTGTATGCAGTGGAGACAGCCAGGGACTAGTGTAAAACAAGGTGTGAATAAACTTGAAGGTGTATAGTCTCAGCACATACCTTGTTCAAAGATAAACCTTTGACAAACAAGCTATGTTATTTTCCTGCAAGGAGCCAAAATGAGATCTGAAATGTCCAAACCACTGAAACAGTTTTAAAATCATTGGTACCTGATTATTCCAACCAGCCACGTGTCATGCCAAAGACGTGTTAGTCACCTCTCATCTCATCTCTCAGTTTCTGGAAGTTGCGTTCTAGTAAGACTAATATATGTAGTGCTCCAAGAGATGCGCTGTAATGTCTTTGGGAGCACTCCACTGGTGTATCACCAGAAGATCCCACGTGGCATCATTTCAATTTTTCAGATTGTTGTTTTTGGAGGGAAAAAATAATAGGTGGAACACCGCTTCAAAATTTTCAAGTATCTCCTCTTTTTTTTTTTCTCCTTTGACATTAAATTGTGTGTTTGTAGAAAACTGAACACCGCTACGTTGTAAGATTTACGTTGCACCTCACAATGAAGATACGAACGGAAAATTTTTGTTATGTGAGATAAAATTGTCTAATGTTTGGAGAAACCGTTCTGACTTGAGACACAAAAGAAGATTTCAGAATTAAAAGCACAATTTTAGGAGTTTCTGTATGTTTTCTTACTTAGTTCTTCAGCTATGCTTGAGTATGTTTTGTTAGGGTTTTATTCCGAAACTGTGCCAATCAGACACTGACAGAAATATTTCTGAATGGTGATTGTCCACTCCAAGCCAAGGTGTTCGCTGAAGGCAGATTCTTTGCAAGATACCTAATTTCAGAATAACAAGCAACTACCTTCTTACTCCAAAATTTTTGAGGGAACTTCTTTTTTTCTTTACTCACGTGTCATTTTTTATTGCTTTCCCTTACAACCCAAATGCATTTGTGGCAGACAGCTGGCTGGAAACATAAAGCTCATGGATTGGCTGTCTTTCCTGTCAATAAAGCTTCAAAACTGTAATTTCTCTGTAGCTCTGAACACAACCACCCTGCCTACTGAGAACAGCTCTTGGCTTGTGGAGCAACTTACTGGTGAATACGGTGTTATATGCTGCTGCTGCTGCCATAGAACTGGACTTATGGATTGTTTTGCCAGGATAGTACCACGGAGTTAAGAGTTGAAAGGCAAACAGAGGGTCTTAAGCTCTGTCTAGCTCTATACATGCTACTTGTCTATTGAATTAAAACCAGAACCAAGACTTGGCCCTAAAGCTGGTGATGAAAAACACTGTTGTAGAGTAGCTGCTGAGGACACAGGTAAATAAAATAGTATTCCATGCAGTTTTGTAATGGTTACAGGCAATTGTTAGTGGAAATGAATGTTTCCAGGCAGGGTGCAGCCCTGCTTTTATTGAGACTAATGATGTAAGTGTCGCTGGGATCATGATATTTTGACTTGCAGTCTTCAAAAAATCCTTGTTTATTCTGGATTGAAATGTGAAGCCTTTTATAGCTACAGAGAAAGTCTAGTGCTATTTGGAGTTGAGAATTGTGCCATTCTGTGCAGCTGACAGGAGATGGTGCATGTTTCTTGTCTGCCCTTCTTTTATCTTGCTCTCGTTTGTGATTTTTTTAATAGTTATTTTTAAATTTATTTTTTTCTGTTTGTGTTAAATACACAAAAGTTATACCCAGTGTGGTAAAGAACGTCTCTGTAGTGGTAGGTTTTGTTTTGTTTCCATGACTTGTTCTTTTTACAGTGATCTGTTCATGACCTTGAAGAATCCTACTTTAATGGAAATGAGTATTTAAAAGCACGATTTTCCCTACTGTATGATTCCTTTCTTATTTCAAACTGAAATTGTCTGTTAAATGAAGTAAAAACTAAAAGTATTTTTAGCAAAATTTTTAGCACAGTGTGGTTTGATTATAACTTGACTGTATGAGCACTACTGAAGTACAAGTAATAATCATGGTTAATGGCAACAATACAGCAGATGAGACTGCAATGGTTGTATTTTACTGCTCCAGAGCAGGTCATTTGTGGACTATCTATATTGCACTACGTACGCAGCAGCATACTGGCCTGTGCAGTAACTCGATTTAGAAGCGATAAAGTCCTATTTGAATCAAATACGATGTTGCCTGTGGAGCTGAGCATCAAAAGTCAGTCATTGGCTTGACATATGATATGAGTAATTGTTATTCCAGGTTATATGTGGCCATGTAGATCTTGTTCTTTTCCTCATGGGACCTACTTGTTCTCTATTATTATTCAAATATCCCTTAATGTCTAACAATGATTACTGTAGAACTTTTGGAGAATGGAGATCCTGTTTGCAAAAAAATGGTTTGAATTCTTACGATTTTTTTTTTCTGTATTTGTGGTTTTCCATGAATGTGAAGTTTCAAAGCAACGATCAAAACAGGACATAGCAGTGACAGTGGGAAGGAGCAAAAAGAAATTAGATGGCCAAGCCTTTGACTGATCAGGTTGCCACATTTGGTGGCTGTCCTGGTTTACGCTAACTGGAGATCATATTCTATCTAGGAAATACTATTTCTGTTTTGCCAGCTTCATAGATAATTCGTTCCTACTTAACATTGATCCAGCTAATATAAAATTGGACTTTTCAGATGTATACTTCCTTTATGGTAACAAAGGTGAAATGGAAAATATTGTATGTAGGTGAACTTGTTCTTTTTCATTCCACTTACCAAGTTGTTCATAAGAAGGCTACAGTGGGGGTAGGAATTTTGTGTGTTTCTGGCTTGCTCTTCCAGACATTGTCTTCACAATGATATTAAATATTTGGTCTATGACATCACAGGTGTTAGCAGTAGGGATGATATAAGGCCCAAAACAGACAGCTGAATTAATACTTCATTGTGAAAACAGCAGGAGGTGAGGTTTTGAGCGAGTGCTCGTGAAATAATTTCATGAACCATAATGAAGGTAAAGGAACCAAACCAAATATTTAATAAATGGTCACATTTAAATAATGTTTAAAGCTTGAGAGTCCAGGAAAGTTTTTGAAGGTTCTGGCATAGTGAATCCTCTTTTTTTTTTACATGCTAGTCAATGGAAATATTATCAGAGCACAGGACTGAATAAATTCCATGTTTTCTTTCTCAGTTTTTCCTGTTTTTCAGAGACTTATAGTGAAAATCAGTCACAGTCTCATCAATTGGGGTGACTTATGAGATACTTAAACATTCGCAGTCCAGTTTTTTCAACCCAAGAAAGGATTCTAAGCTATCAAAATGCAACTTGGGCTGGAAAAGTGTGATACTAACAATAGTTACTTCTGCAAACTGTAAAATCTGATTTCAGGGGACTTCTTCCAGGAGGGCAGAGAAATGAAAGGGGGATGTGGTTGAAGTCAGTGCCAGGGATTAGTATCTGTATCTTCAGTGACTAAAAACTTTGTGTCTCTGGATATACATGCAAAGTCAGAAGATTCTTTCTTTTTTGAGTTCTGTAGTCATTCATCTTAGTGTGTTCCCTTAAACTGTATGTTGCAAAGAAGGGTTTACCCTGAGAATGTTAGTGGATAGAAGTCACTGGAGTGGGTCCAAAACTAATAATGCAATTTTTGGAAAAAATAAAGTAGAAAAGAATTTTATTTTGAAATGCATCTCTTTTTTCCATTCACTCATGTCGTCAGTGAAAAACATTCACTAAAGTTGTTAGTGAAAAAATAGTCAGAAGTGTTTCCCAAATGGTTTGGGAAACTTCTTCAGTTAATTAAAAACTAGAGTTTGATCAAAAAGAAGATAGGTTGCCCAGCTGGCCTCGTAAGATGTGTCAGAAGTAGGAAGTCTTTTTTGGCTCCTAAATCTTACTTTTGTATTTGGGAATCTAGGGGCAATAGGATTATCAAATTATCTCATTAAATCTCCTGTATAACACAAGCTAACGAATTTCACCGAGCCATCTCCGTAGTATTGTCAAAGACTAAATAGTCAAAAGGATGGCAGCATGTTGCTTTCCGTGTTCTTGGAGCTGCAGCGGGGGACTTCAACTACTGGTCCTGGAGTCCGAGGACAAACACCTCACCCCTGAGGACTCTCACCTCGGGGCCAAGTGATCACGACATCAATATGATGGATGAACAAAATGGCGTTTATTAAACTGCGTCACAGGTTTATATATTCCCTTTATGGGGTGTGTCCACTGTGGGGCTCTGTGCAGGTCACAGGGGTGTGCCTAAGCTCACCGTACAACGCGAGATCTTCCAAACGGGATTCCCTACATCAGCAGTCAGGAGCTGAAGTTGGGTGGTGGTGGCAGAGAGGTCAAAGTGCCATACATGCCAGAAGCTTGTGCAATGGAAGGAAAATGACTGGATAAATTATACCTACACACTGCCAGCAGGTATGTCATTTATTTTGCTGGGTGCCTACTCATTTCACTTCAGAGAGAATCATCCTGGCTCAAAATGTGGTGATCATAATATCCGTAAGCAAAATGCATCACCCGAGCGCTTCGTCCAGCCTGTCTGAAGTCTCATCTCCAGCTGTGTTCAGTGCTTTATGAAAGCATTGATGCCAGCTCAATGGTAAACTTCTGGGGAGACAGGCTTTGCAATCTTCTTGTTACTTTTCTTTTTGTTTTTCTTTTAAACCCACATCCTGCACACGGTAATTTGCCATTCACTCAGCAAATTTTAGCTGGAAGTGTCATCTTCAAGGTCTTGTGGTACAGGCTTCATGGAGTCCATGATAGTAAGGAAACATTTGAAGAACCAAATCAACAAAAGAAAAAAAATTACTCAAGCAGTAGGGAAAAGAACACTATTGGAAGTTAATAGACATGCATCGTATTTAGATTATGAGAATAAAAAAAACCGAGTTAAATGTAAGGTGATAGTAACACAGCTAAAAAGATTTTGAGGAGCAAACTCTCTGGAGGTAGAAAACTACTAATATGCTTTTTCCAGTTGTATTGGAAGCAGAACTTGTCAGGGAACTTTTATGGCTTATTGACAGTGGTGTAAGAGGAATCCTTAATGAAGAGAAGGATGAAGTTGAAGACTAAATGAATTATTTGAATCAATGTTCTTTGCAGAGCAGCTTAGGGATCTTCCAAGACTAGAGTCTGTCTTTATTCAACGTGTCTCTGACAAACTGCCTCACATTATACTGTCAGTAGAAGAGCTTGTTTTTTTAGAAAATGAGAATGAAGAATGAACGGCTAGAAGCAGAAGGTGTTCACTCAAGAATTTCAACGGCATCTGGTAATGAGTTCACCGAAGTACTCTGGTATGCTGCTACTATTTGGGACGTGGTTTAGTGGGTAATAGGTGGTGGGGGAATGGTTGGACTAGATGATCTTTGAGGTCACTTCCAACCTTAATGATTCTATTCTATTCTATTCTATTCTATTCTATTCTATTCTATTTTGAAATGGAATTGAGATTGCTGGGATGACAGGTGACAAACACTAAGCCTGTTTTTAGAAGAGTACTAGCAAGGATCCAAGAGACTTATGTGGGTCTGACTGCTGTATTAAATTGGTCGAAGCTATAATAAAAACAGAAGTAATAGGCACTTGGGTAAGTAAGCTATAATGACAAAACCCCACTGCTTTTATAGAGGGAAATCAGGCCTCAAAGATCTGTTAATAGTTCTTGGAAAGAATCAAGAAATTGCAGTCTTTTGGTGCAATTCTGTTGGTTACAAGAATGATTTTGACCTAGTCCCGTTGTTGGCTTAATGTGTCCTATCATTCCAGGGTATGCTTTTGGATTTATGGGCTTACTGTTTGTAAGCAAGTTTAGAATACTTAAGGTAAAGATGCTTTGTGGTGTACGATAATACGTATTTAAGGAGATTATCCTGTTGAGCAATCCATATATTTTTCCATGTGTCTGGAAGGCAATGAATACCAGCTTGGGATAAAACAAGGCCTACATACAGCAAAGGGCAAGCATACTGTGCAAATGAGCCTACATCAACTTCCCTGCATGCAAGGGAGTTGTGTACCAATTTCAGAGAGAGGGAAGGACATATGAACCTTCCTCCCATCCTTGGCAGCATCTTGCTGTGGAGTTATTCATACAATGGTAAGGGTTGGAAGAGACCTCAAAGACCATCTAGTCCTACCTCCTGCCATGGGCAGGGACACCCCCCACCAGCCCAGGCTGCCCAAAGTCCCATCCAACCTGGCCTTGGGCACTGCCAGGGATCCAAGGGCAGCCACAGCTTCTCAGGGCACCCTGTGCCAGGGCTCTCCCAGGGAAGGATTGCTGCCTCCCAGTTCAGCTCCAGCTCCCCTCCTGCAGCTTCAGGCCCTTCCCCTTGGCCTGGCCCTCCCTGCCCTGCAACCAGCCCCTCCCTGGAAGGGGCTCCAAGGTCTCCCCGCAGCCTTCTCGTCTCCAGGCTGAACAAGCCCAACTCCCTCAGCCTGTCTCCAGAGCAGAGGTGCTCCAGCCCTCGCAGCATCTCCGGGGCCTTGTCTGGACTCGCTCCAGCAGCTCCATGTCCTTCTTGTCCTGGCAACCCCCGAGCTGGACACAGCACTGCAGGGGCATCTCAACAGAGCGGAGCAGAGGGGCAGAATCCCCTCCCTTGCCCTGCTGTTCACGCTGCTGGGGATGCAGCCTAGGACACGGGTGGCTTTCTGGGCTGCCAGCACACGCTGCTGGCTCACATTGAGCTTCTCATCCACCAACACCCGCAAGTCCTTATCCTCAGGGCTGCTCTCCATCCATTCTCCACCCAGTCTGTGCAGGACCTTGCACTTGGCCTTGTTGAACTTCATGCAGTTTGCACGGTTCCATCTCTCCAGCCTGTTGAGGTCCCTCTGGACGGCATCCCTTCCCTCCAGTGTGTTGATCGCATCACACAGCTCGGTGTTGCCAGCAAACGTACCGAGGGTGCGCTGCCATCACTGAGTTCACTGAGCAGTATGCTTAGTGAGGGAGGGAACAACTCCCAGGCTGTGAAGCCACTAAGATTTGCAAAGCATCTCTGGGCCAGGAGCTTCTCATATCGCTTATGTGAAGACTTCATACAGGTAGGGATGATGGTCCCTAGTTTTACTCTCTCCTAAGCAGTAGAGGGCGATCTTGTCTTAAAAATTTAGACTTTACACCTATCAGTGCCTTGCCTTTACAAATTGTTGCCGAAAGAATAAAGGTTTTTATCTCTAGAAACATATAGGATCAGGTGTCTGTATTATTCTAGGTAAATGTTATCTTTGTTAAAGATACTTGCAGTAACTATCAGGTTTTACGCCACACAGAAACGTCTATCTATATTAAGTGCGAATTACTGAAGTAAAACCATTATTACACTAATGGAGCAAATAATAGAATCCACTGTGCAAGAACACTGTAAAAGTCTGCGGTAATTGAGTAATACCCAAGAAGTATTTGGAAATTAGCATTTTTGCATTTTTTTTTAAGACAATAAAAAATATCGGAACATTTTGATTCATGAAATGTATATAGAACTGATCATTATTATTTGATTTAGTACATTACATGAAAATCAGGGAAACAACATTCTAAATATATTTTGTAAACATTTCTATATGGAAAGTGCCTTTTATCTGTATACACGGAGATGTCTGACTGCACACTGAAGTGTTAAGCCAGCCTCTAGTATTGAGGCGGGTAGTTCTGGTTACACAGCTATTCTTATGAGTATGGGCAGTCTGTGTGAGTAAAGGCTAAAAGATTAATGCTTAAGTTCCTCAGACACAAAATAAAATATGAAGCACATGACTGGGTAGGGAGTTGTACTTCTGAATGTTTTTTTGGTGGTAAAGTTTTTAAACTGTGGGGTTTTGAACACATTTATTTTTGTATTCCTAACGCATCACCTGGAGCCTAAAGCATTTGGCCACTATGAAGCAGAATGACTGAACTATTGTAGATGACCTGTCTTGATAAACTTCTTTGTCAATTAATCTGTTGCAAATGGCCTTAGTCTTCCAACTGGGTTTTCCTCTCACAGCCCTGTGATAGTTCCCTATGGCTCCAGGATGGAACAATCCTGGGCAGTAAAGAGATAGAGATAATGACAGTCCATGGTGACAGCAGGGCTGGCAGAGTCAGCCTGGGGGAAGAAAGACACATACTTGCCAATAGAAATACCTCCATCCTTTGGGAATTGTAGCTTGGGAATCAAAGCTGACCTCATAGACAAGAATGATGGAGAACAAGCTTTTGATTTATGACTAGATGAAGCTCAAAGTCTGCCCTTCTGATCCTTCTTTACAACACACCTTTTGTATTTTATATGAGCTCTTTCACTTTATTCTCAGAATGTTATCTCTTGGGGTATCATTTTTAAGCCTTTCAGTGTTGTAATAGTTCACTCATCTCCTTCATAGCAGGTTTTTTTAAATGTAGCTAAAATCCCTTTTTACTATCACAAATAAACTGTCATTTATATTTAACGTGACTGATCAGCTGCTTTGCTTTTTTTTTTTTTTTTTCCCCTGGCTTCTCCTGAAAGCCAAAACCATATTTGCTTGCTAGACCACGTGCTCACCTAGGGAGTCCTTTGCATTCACTGGTGCCTTGGTTGCCTCGAGTACTTATTTGCACTTGAATATGAAAAAATTACATCTTTAAAACTGAAATTTATGGGCCAGATCCTTAGTAAGATGTTGACCTCTGCTGAGGTCAGTGAAGCAATGCTGCTTTTCACCACCAATCTCTAATTAAGGCACCCACTATAATGACTGGAACAATATGCCCCTCTGCTAGGATGTTTATCATGTGCTACCTGGTCACTTTGTCTTACAGGTCCTAAGCAAAATTGTGAGCTCTCTGAAAATGTTAAAAATATGAATCTGGGTCTAAATCTTCTTAGCTTGTTCTTGTTCAAGTTATCCATTGTTCATGTTTTCCTAATCTTTGCTGTGTCCTCTGTGTCAAGGCATAGAAAGGGCATAAAACCCACTTACAGTAGTGTCATTTATAAATGGGAAGGACTATGGCAGCGTAAGATCAAGCGCAGCTTTCTGAAAAGGAATATTTCTGTGCATTGGCTCTGTTGTATCTGTTTAGGGTGTTTATGTTTCCGTATATCTGTCAGTCTGTCTGTCATCTGCCTGCCTGTCTTCCTGACTTATATGACTGTTGATAAATACGCTCCACTGGTGATTAAAAGGAAGTGACCTCATAAGTTTGTCTTTTCAACCACAAAGGTTTGGTTGTAACGTGACATTCCATCCTATTACTCTGGTTTACACCAAATTCAACAACTTGTGGTCTGCAGATACTCCGTATAAAGAGCAGAAAGAGACTGACCTTGACAACCTCATTTCTCATTCCTTTCTTGTTATAGGTAATATAGCTGAAAATGTGGTTTTAATTATAGTACTAATGAAAACTGAAAATCCAGACAGACACTTGACAAACTCTGGTACGCTTTATATTACATTTGTGCTAACTACAAAGTATCCAGCTGGGTGTAATATTATATCTCTTTTCCTTGAGCATCCGCCTGACTTAAGCTGTATAATTAATGTGTACTTTGGCTGGAGGTCAGCTTACAGTTGATTTTTTAGAATTTTTACATTTTTTAAGATGTCGTAATGAAACGAATATGTTTATTACCTCTGTGCCTGCATTCCCCAGGGGGAGTTAATACCTGTGGAGAAGCACTGGCTGGGAGAACTTGAACAAAAATGCTTCTGCCAGCTAAGTCTGATGCATCAGAAGTCTGTTTTGAAAAGTAGGTGTAAGAAACAGAATCAAAGAATGTAATGTCCACAGATGTGTTTAACTTTGATTCACCTCCTTTATATGGTTTGTTGATTTTAAGTTATGACACCGATATACAATCGCCCGAAGTAGAATTTGTGAAGGGATTTCTTTTATTTCTTTCCTTTTTTCTTTGGAAAGCACTTTGTTTTCAGAACTCACCAACGAGAAACTGATGTTCTCAACTAGTGCCAAAAGCACTAAAAGCAGGTTCTCTGCCAAGCCGCACCAGTGCACCTTCATCCTGACCTGTCTTAACTCCGCTATTCCAGTTGGGCATCCGGCTGCACTAGCATGTGTATGTAATCGTGTTACATTAAATACCGGTTTTCGTGATATGGACAAATGCTCTCTCGGGACCAGACTGAAATTAGCTTTGAAGCAATTTTATTGTGATGTAAGCCAAAGCTGCAACTGGGTTGCAAATGATAAAAATTCAAAGACTTACATTACACTGCTGTTTTCAAGGACCTGCTGTGGAATCTGAATTTTTTCTTAACAAAAATATTAGTGTAATTCTTATGCCAAACTTCCAAAAACCATTTCTGACATGAAAGGAAATGGCTGCAATACAGCCACAGTCACAGAGGGGGCCTCAAGGTGTTACTCTTAGAAATGAATGCATAATGATTTTCAAATGACCTTTTCTGGTATGTTCGTATGGCTATTAATGTGGTTTGATGTTTTGTGCGAATGCACAAAGAGCCTATCTACATAGCCTATCTGCAGCTGCGCTTTAAACTTGTTTGCTGATACAAGTGATCTGAGGAAAGTTTGATTTTCCTCTAACAGCCTTGAATTGTTTCTGCTTTCTCATTTTGTGATCACAAAGCCAAACGCAGATGTGAAAAAAACAGCTGCTTCTGAAAAATTATTCATGAGCAGCTATGCTAATGTTTAACCAATCTTTGGAAGACAAACTCAGTCCAGCTGATCAAGAGGACTCTCTGAAAGAGTATAGCTAACAGGTGATTGTTTTTAAAAGTTGCCTTTCTAAAAATGATTGGTGTGTAACGTTCCTTAAAGAGTATACCTTGTCCTGGGAGATATTTTGGAAAATGTGATGCTGAAGTGGTACATTTCCTTTGTTCAAAGGAGAGTATAGATTTTGGAAATAGCAATCTTCATAGGCATTTGTGTTCCAGAAACATTGACAAGCCTTGCCCGAATTCAAGCTCTGTAGGACCAAATGCTACACTGACACTCACAGTAAGAGCCTTTGTTCCAAGTGCTTGCGATCTAGAGAGACACCATAGGCAAATCCTAGCCCCTGTTTCTACCACAACTGCTTAACTGATTTTCATAGCGTCTCATGAGTGCCCATTTGGCATGAGGGAGACGCACCGGCATCAATTAAAGGCATTTCCCATCTCAAAGAGGAAATAACACCTAGTCTCCAGTTAGTAAACAGCTCAAAAAATGAATTAAACCAGATGTTGCTGAGCTCTTGGTATTGACACACATGGTAGTGCAGCCTTTAAAGTGTCCCTCCTGTGGCCCCTCTAGTTATATTAAGATCTTATTTCCATCCTATAAACATTTAGGAGAATGATTAAGAAACAGTACCCCATTCATATCCCATGTTATGCAGAGAAAAGTTCATGGCTGCATTGTTTCTTGAGTGAAAGTGTGCTGGGTGGGTAATGTAATATCACTTATTTGTTATGCTATTAACTGAAGTGATTAATATGTGTGCTTTGTTATCGTTTGGCTTGTTTTCTCCCCATGGCAAAAAACCTGTTCCTTCTTCACCTTAGCTATTCTACTGAGTAGTCCCATTAACCTTCATTGGACTACTGTAACTATTGTCTTTGTTCTGATTTTATTCCCATCATCTGCTATTTTCAGCTCATGATTTGGAGTAGAGATTGATGCTGAGGCACTAATTCTCCATTTGGCATCAAATACCAAAGCACAGGCATCAGAATAATTTTTTTTTATTTTTTTTTGTAGAGTAACTTGGTATTTACCAGTCAACACAGCACAAATTAATGGGGAATTTCATCCAGGATAAAAAATGGGTACTTTTTTAAAAAACAAAGCAAACCAAAATAAACCTCATAACAAACTAAAAGACTGTTTTCTGTGGGTGTGGAGTTGGTACCCTTCTTGAGGGAAGACGAAGGCAGAGATGGGTTATACTTTTGTAACTGAGGGCAATGAGACACCAGGGAGTTGGAGTTCAAGGCTGGATCCAGCTGTGTTGTGGCCTGGGGCGATGTACTGCCCTGTGGCTGTGCCTTTGCCATACAACCAAAGAATATGCGGTCTGTTGGGTAATACCTCTGCTCGGTAATACCAAGGAGGGAGGTGCTGCTTTCTTAGCCTTTCTCCCAAGAAGTCAATGCCTATAAGTGATAAAGTGTCAATGGTGGGGGAGTCAAATGGTCCTGGTGTGGAAAGGAGTGGTATGTTTTATAAGCAAGAATAAGCAAACATACGGAACTGCTTACCTCGCGTCCTATAGATGTGATGGATTCTGTAAATCAAGGCTGATATTTGTACTGTATACTGCCATGGAAACATAAGCTGATGGGCTTCTCTGCTGGAATGGAGGGCAACTCCATTCTCAGCTGCAAGTAGTAGAAAAATTATTTCTCTCTGCTTATTTGGGTTTCCTGTACTGAGAATGGAGGACCTTAAGCTACAACTGTGCATCTTTGTGTTTTCAGGCCACGAGATGCTGCTAGCTAACTCTTTGAGATGTCTCCTCCATTTTCATTGACAACAGAGGCACAGAGTTCCTGCTGAATTTCTTGGAGATGGAGACATTTTACCAAGTGAAGGCTTCAGTCATAAGTGTTCTGCATTTGGCCTCCTGTATATCAGCATCACAAGATAAGGCAGTTCCGGGAACATGGAAAAAAGTGTTAAATTTTCTGATTTGCCCACTCATACATATCACAGTATTATGCTTGTCATATGCTATGTGTGTTTTGGATTAATTGTGTGTTTAGGAAAGCTACAAATGCAAATAGAAAAAGGAGGGTCAGCATGATAGTACCTTGCACACTATCTTTCATTTTAAATTTTGGTTTGTTGAATTTGACAAGGTGTTCACGCCTTTGATTTAGATTTTGCAGCAAGTGGAATTTACTGGGGTAGATTTCTCAGATGGAGCAGTGTTTTTTGTCGTATAACATTTCAGAGGAATGGCTAGGGGAAAGTTGAGACAGTTTTCTCTGATGGGAACAATACTGGAAAATAGTTAGATCTGTCTGGAGTAAAACCAAAAATCTACACACCATACTTTTTTCAGAAATGTGATGCACCTATGTGTGTTCCTGAATGTTTTTTATTTTGATCTCTGATTTATTTGAGCTTGCAGAGCTGTGAAAGTAGATTCATTTTTTTTAACTATGGCTGCTGTTTGTGTTTTAGTGTTTGACGGGCTTCTTGTCTGTGTGGGGTGCTGTATGTGTGCATGTACTGATATGTGCCTATCTACATGTGGATGTTCTCAGCTAAGTGTGTGGATAGTTAGGTTGCTGACTGGCAGATGCAGTCAGGTGCTTCGTTCTCTGACAGCAGTTTCGTTCTCAAATAACGCTCTGCAAAACTTTATCTGCAGATACTATCGGCTACTCAGGAATGGACTCAAAGAGGAAAAGCAGGATGCAGTTTAAATTGACAAGCACAGTTTTGGGCAGCCGGACAGCTCCCTTTTGACCACACAACTGAAGAGGATAAAAAATTTTAATTATCCCCAAAGTTACTAGCACTGGCTGCATGTTCCATGATACAGAGCGAAAAACATCAGTGTTTGCCCTGAGGAGTTTACACTGAACTCATTCAGTTCTTGAGCTCTAACTCTGGAGGACAGAAACACGTTTCCTAAACAGAACCCTGTTGTAGAAAACACATATATACACTTTGTTTCTTGTACCGGCCCTTTGAAGTTCTGGAGCTGAAAGAGAAAAAGATTCTCAACACATTAAGTGTTGCAAGTATAGCCATGAATATATCCATGAGGGTAGCATTTGGCACTAAACACTAACCATGGTTCTAATGATTTTATAGAATACTATAGAACAAATTAAAAATAAGGAAAAGGGGTACATTAAAGTAATATTTCTCTGTCTGCAAGACCTACATCACATAAATCCTGAGATCCATTCTTTCAGCTGTAGAATGCAGAGGAAAATATTTCCTTTCTCCCATCATGTGTCTGTAGGCTTTCACTTGGATTGCAAACATTTGGGGCAAACTCTGCTGCTTAATGTGTTTGCACAGCGCTTACTACACTGCTGCTCCAGTTTCAATTAGGGACTTCTGATAATGTAACGCTGCGCAAGGCTGCCAGGCAAATGCACTGCTACGTTCTGCTACACTAGTGCAGTAANAACCGTCAACCTAACACCACCATGCCTACTAGATCATGTCCTGGAGTGCCACGTCTACACGTTTTTTGAATGTCTCAATGCACTGCTACATTCTGCTACACTAGTGCAGTACGCAAACTGCTTTTAAAAGCACAACGATTTATAATTTCACCAAGTGATAGTTCTAATACTAATGACAGACAGTTCAGCGCTAACCCGTGGCAATGTATATTCAGCATGGCAACAATATACTTTCCGATACTTTGAATTATGATACCCACAGTGGCCCCTGAGTTACGTGTGGAATAGCTGCGGTGCTAGCTGATGGGCTACTTCATACCTTGGATGCAGAGTTTTTATAATGGCCAATACTCTGAAACTCGTTCAGGCAATAAATTTACTTGCCTTTGAGTTTACAAGGCAATAAACAGTTGAGGCCTTTGACCTCAACATTTACCAAATACATTTGCAGCAGTTGTGTTTATTGACAACTATTTATAGGGAAGTATTTTATACTGGATTTCACATGTGAAAGAGAACAGTTTAATTTTGCAGATCTTACTCTTCTTTCTGATTTCCATCTCTACTTCCTGTCTCTTTGATTTATTTTAATAGCTGAAGTTGCAGGTTAATGCTGCAAAATACTTAGTTATTGGCAAAACTATTAATTTAAAGCTTTGTGCCAGATTTTTGGAACTTTCTCTATTTTTATTTTGGATGACAGAGATAAAAGTATACATATGCTACATTCTGAAAAGCATTATATGAGGTTAATTTTAAATTATCTTATTAATCTTAACAGGCATTTAGTAACTTGAAAACATTTCCTTTATTAGAACATGAAGTGAAAAAAAAATAAAATAACGAAATAATAATACTTTAAGCTCCTTTTCCCCGATTTGTAGGAAACTGGGTTTCTTACTAGTTTCTGGTGGGTGATTAGCATCATGGACGTTACGGCTCCTCTACAGATCCAGAATACCTAGCGACTGACTAGTGTTTGCTGTGTACTCATAAAGACCAGGAACTCCATCCTACTCTGCAAAAATCTCTGCAGTGGAGGATTCCCTCAAATTTAGACATGTGTGGGATGGAGGGAGTCAGCCGGGGTTGTTCAAAACAGTAAGTGGCAGACCAGCTGGAATTTTAACCAGCACAAACTCGCATTTGTCCTGAATCTGCTCTAATTTATACCACAGTGTATTGGGTTTACATGGCAAGGTTTTGGTAGTGGGGGTGCTACAGAGGTGGCTTCAGACAGAAGCTGCTAGAAGCTCTACCCATGTCCAACAGAGCCGACGCCATCTGGCTCCAAGACGGACCCATCACTGTCCAGGGCCAAGCCCATCAGCGACGGTGGTAGCTTTTCTGTGATAACACATTTAAGAAGAAGAAGAAGAAAAAACAAAACAAAACAGGAGCAGTTTGCAACCAGAGAGAAGTGAGAAGATGTGAGAAACTCCACAGACACCCAGGTCAGTGCAGAAGGAGGAGCAGGAGATGCTCCAGGCACTGGAGCAGAGATTCCCCTGTGACCTGTGGTGAAGACCGTGGTGAGGCTGGCTGTCCCCGTGCAGTCCATGGAGGAGGGGTGATGGGATGTAGATACTCCACCTGTGGCCCGTGGAGGACCCCACACTGGAGCAGGGGGATGCACCTGAAGGAGGCTGTGACCCTGTGGGAAGCTGGTGCTGGAGCAGGCTCCTGGCAGGACCTGTGGAGAGAGGAGTCCATCCTGGAGCAGGTTTGCTGGCAGGACTTGTGATGGTAATTGGTGAGTGATCTCTCCTTGTCCTTATCTCAACCCACAAGCCTTTCAGTACATTTTATCTTCCCTGTCCAGTTGAGGAGGGGAGTGACAGAACGGCTTTGGGGGGCACCTGGTGTCCAGCCAGGGTCAACCGACTGCAGATGGGTTAAATGAGAGACTGTCAGGCCCTGAGATTACTGAAAAGCAGAAAGGTAACAACAGTGTTTTCATCCCTTCTTGCATCTGTCAGCTGGGCTCATACGAGGTGCACCTGAGAAACGGTTCCCAAAACAGTCCCTGCTCTTGGAATTGATGCTTTTAAAATTGCATTGGCCCTGATCCACCAAAATACTTGAGTTAATGTTTAATTTCAGGCTTGAAGCATGGCACTTCAGTGTGACTGCTCGTAAGCTTAAAGATAAGCACATGCTCAAGTTCCTAGCTGGAAAACGGCCAGCATACTTTTTATCTTGCAGCATCGTGCCTGTAAGATACTCATTTCAATCTGTTGAACTCTGATTGCTTGAGTTCTTCTAGAAAAATAATTTCAGATGCTGTGGAATTATGGTCATTCATTTCTACGTAGCTCACCAGATTCTTGCCCCATGGAAGTTGCCTCATGCCAGTTTGCAGCAGTAGAGGATATGCTGCAGAGTTTTGATCAGGAATTCTTTATGCCTTTTTGTAGTCGGACTTTTTTCCTTTTTGCTGAGGTATTTATCATTAGTATCTACAGGCCAAGTGCAGCAACATTCTGAAATCTATTAGAAAAATCATATTTAACCAGATGGTCAGACTCTCAGGTGGGTTACACCAAATGAGTTTAGAAAGTAGTGTCCTGTGCTTCAATAAATCACTACAAATGGGTCCACAGTAGATTGTCATCCAGTGTTGATTTTCATTCATGTGACATAAAGAAAATGGACTTATTCTCTAGAGTGGGTCTGTCCACACAGGAAGAGGTTCATACAAAAGATGTTTTATGTATTTGCTGTGTTCAATGTTTAAATGAGTAAGAAAAATACTTTATCAGTGCAGCTTCAGCTTGCTTTGTGAATCGTGTTTACAGCCCATATCCCACATGCACACACTAGCGATCTGTGGAAATAATACGAAATGACACTGACTCACGTTGAGGTGGTGACAAACTGGAGTTCTGGGGCGGGACACTGCTTTCTTGGCACCTCCGTTGTCTGCCTAATGAGGTGGCAGTGATGCTGGGCTGGAATTAAGGTCCTCTGATATGAAGGTGTGGTGGAAAGTCCATTCCTTTGTTGGGGTGGGTTTTGGATGAGTACCAGAACCCTCTTACTGAAATCCCGTACAGGGGTGCGTAGAAGGCTGCCTCAGTAGGGATGTTTGGCTGAGTTTGCTGTAAAGAGAGCATGTGGGCCCATCAGTCTGTAGGGGTGAATGCGTCCAGCTTTGTTAGAACTAAATACTCATCAAATAAGAAAAATGGCGTGGAGGAGGGAGGACAAGTGGGGAGGGACAGCACATTAGCAGCCTGACCGTATGACACTGTGAAAGGCAACTCCAGATCTGTCAGCACAACTGTGTGTGGAGCAAGCCAAGAAGCCAGATGCTGTTCCTGCTGCTGAAAGGCTGTTTTCCACAGCTCACTGTTGGGGCCTTGCGATGTAAATCCCAGCCCCATGTGTGGCCATGGGTGCGGGACCTTATTGCTCACTAAAGTAGTGAATGCGGAAGAAAGGGAGTAATCTTGTGCTTGCTTGGGCTGAGGTATCAACTAAAATAAAATTAATTGGGTTGCACAGACAAATTAAAGGGGGGGGGAAGGTACTTTGTAGCGCTTAGGGATTTATGTATTTAGGTAGCAGCATCTGCCTTCACTATCAGCGTGTCTCTCGGCTGCAGTCCTCCCCACAAATGCTCGTTTCTAAGAAAACATAAGAAATAAATATATTCATTTTAAAGAGAATTGTTAGGCTAATGAGAGGCATACTTAAAATCACTGCTTTATCTGCTTTTTTTTTTTTTCATTTCATAGAATCATTGAATAATTAAGGTTGGAAGGTACAC
>VWZZ01003155.1:269027-303067 GCA_013399095.1 Psophia crepitans | reverse complement strand
AGAAGAAATTTCTCCTCATCTCCAACCTGAACCTCCCCTGGCGCAACTTGCAGCCGTTCCCCCTTGTCCCACCAGCTCACCACAACTTCCTTTCAGGGAGTTGTAGAGGGCAATAAGGTCTCCCTTGAGCCTCCTCTTCTCCAGACTAAACAAGCCCAGTTCCCTCAGCTGCTCCCCATAGCACAAGAGAGACTTGTGCTCCAGCCCCTTCACCAGTTTCATTGCCCTTCTCTGGACACGCTCCAGGGCCTCGATGTCTTTCTTGTGGTGAGGGGCCCAAAACAGGACACAGTACTCGAGGTGCGGCCTCACCAGGGCTGAGTACAGGGGGACGATCACTTCCCTGCTCCTGCTGGCCACACTATTCCTGATACAGGCCAGGATGCTGTTGGCCTTTTTGGCCACCTGGGCACACTGCCGGCTCATGTCCAGGCGAGTGTCAACCAACACCCCCAGGTCTTTTTCCTCCACACAGCTTTCCAGCCACCTCGTCCCAAGCCTGTAGCACTGCCCGGGGTTGTTGTGGCCAAAGTGCAGGACCCGGCACTTAAAATAGTCTTCCTGTTTTCCTTTGCATGCATCTGTCCTGGAGGATTCAACCTTCACGTGACACACATCCTGAGTAGAGTCATCACACCGAAGAATAGCCTTTGGAGGCCAGCAGACAGAAATCTCCCCTAATAATGCCACAGGCCCTTTAGGAATTATAACAACTTTTATATATCCTCCCGTAACGGGAATCACAAAGGTGCTGTTCTTTGTCGTCCACAAGGATTCACTCAGAAAAGTGACAATAAGGAAACAGGGCTCTTAAAATAAAAAGGTGCATCAAAGAGTAGCCATTGGTCATAAATTTGCTATTGAGACTTTTTTGATAAAACATGTAGACTTTTTGTTTTGTATGTAGAAAATATCTACTTTCATGGACATTTTGTGTTGAAAATCTTTTGTATCATTGGGGGGATGTTGATTGAAAGTCATTATTTTCTACTGGAAATTTGTCAGAAATTACAAACTTTTCTTGACCTATTCAGGAAGGGGAAAGGCATTAATTGTTTTGCCAGTAGCTTTAATATGATTCTAATATTTTCCTGGTGTATTCAGTACTTGTTGGCTTTTATATTTTCATTGCAGCCCAGAAATTTGGGGTGGGACTGAAGTTCTAGGTACTCAAATAGCTGCAAGAGGGCAGAAAAAAAAAAGCGCGCTATTGTGAGGTTTCCTTTGTGAAGCTTCCTAGCTAAATGGAGTCGAATCCCAGCTGCCAGGAAGTGTTTGTCAGATCTCACTGGTACTCCACAGAAATTTTACACCTGGAAAGTGCCCGAAGAAAATGATGGGGTGCCCTGCCTCCTTCATGGGCAATGCCTGATCATTGTGCCAGGTTTGTGTTACGGGTGACAGTGTTTCACACTGATACTCCCCTATCTTTTCCAGGTCAACCAGCCACCATTAGGGACTTAACCCCTTAGGAGACAATGGAGCCCAGTTTTTGTTTATACACTATAATCTTACGTTAATCCAAACACTGTCCCAAATCATCTCATATTTGTGTCCTTTTATTGCTTGATATCCATGGCTCAAGTGTGTAACGAGCCCTGCCAAATGATCAGATGTAAGTTTATCTCCAGCAATGTTTTGATTAATTTAGGGTGCTAAAATAGGAAAGGAAATTTATGTGGCCCAAAAAATTAAATGTGAAAGGGAATAAAGACTGCTGAGGTCTTGGAATCACCACCTTGTGATTAAACTATTCAGCTTTCTTTATTTTTTAATACAAGTTCTGCAGAGGCAAAAGGCTGAAGGTGAAAACCATCAGTGAATTTCAGTTTTCTCTGTGAAAACCAGAGGAGACGGGCTGTTGGTATCACAAGGCACATATTATTTAATATAGCTCTGAAAGTCTTAGCTCCAGAAGTCACTGCAAGGTTTAATGTACCTTAGCCTACTTGTCCATATTATTTATCCTTACATTCAAGAAACCTTACTCCTAAATTTTTATTGGTTTAAATCTGAACTGATATCCCCAGAAGAACCCAAATGCTTCAAGTACATATTGCGCTGATATCTGTTCTAGCTTTTAAACTAGTTTTTATTTAGTAGCACTCCATTCACTCTAATAGAAATTCATTCATGAAAAAAAAGTGTTTAAATCAAACAAACAACCTCCCCCCAAACCCACCAACAAACCAAAGGTTTGTCCATCCTCATCATCAACCCAGGCAGGCCAGTCTTTTCTCAACAGGCTGAGAGGAGATGAACGTGAAGATACACGGGAAGCTCACACATTCAGATTCTGGCGGTTCAAAGGGCAGGCAAATGGATTGAAAAGCCAAGGACACCCATAAAGAATAGTCTAGTGGGTTCCTCCCTATTTATTTTGGGGAAAACTCAAAACTTTTGAGGTAGGTCAAGCATACTGTGGTCATAACCTTACTAAGTACCAACTGACACGTGTTCTGTGGAGTTGTTCCAACTGCTCTCAGTCCAGAGGACTGCCCGAAGACACTAATTTAAGAAAGCCGTGCAACGTGGTATGATTTTCAGGATTATGCTCCAGATGAGGAAGACTGAAGGTCCTGCTTGTCTTTTCCAATGTGTTAATATCGTACCAGTGTAACTCCATTAACTTCAGAAAGCGCCCACTGCTCGCTTACTGTATGAATGCAGCAGAAGACATGCCTAGCTGGCGTTCTTTCCCGTTGTATGGGTCAGGAAGCTGTAGGACTCGGTCCTGGGGTCATATGGGGCGCTGTGCTGAAAGCGACTCTCCCAGAAGTAAACCACATTCCTCACCTGCAAAGCAGCGCAGTAGTGTGTTCTCTACGATTTACCCCCATGCCTGAGATGCATCATGTGGCGTGGGACGGGCTTGAAGCTCAGCTTTTGCACAGTGGCATGGAAATGCTGCCGGTATGCGCTATACCGAGCTCTGCTGTTAGTGGTAATCGTGTTTATCTCAGTTAATAGTTACCCTTATCAGTAAGCAAACAATTCTTCTCATCTTTTAATTCTAGTGTTGTTAAAAATACCTGGAAAACATCGATGTTGCACTTGCCAGTGATTCTAGTATTACATTACATTAATGACATGCAGAACAAGTAACGCTGTCTGTGGTGTTATCTGGAGCTTTGCATTATAGCACCGTGTTACCAGCTGGTTTTACCATTGTCACTCTTCAGCTACTTGGCAGGAACAGCTAAACCCAGCTGCATTGTTTATGAAATTAGAGAAAAATACCTTTTTGTTGTTGCTAAAATTAAAACTATTTCTTATGCTTTGGACAAACGATTGAAATCTGATAAGGAAGTCGAAGTTGTTCTGATACCAGAGGGGAGAGCTGCACAAATTCAGTTTTCTCATAATTCCTTTTCTTTGCTGCTAGTGCTGTCTCTGAAGTATATAGGCAGGACAAAGAAAAGGAAGAAGCACCTGATGGGAATTTCAGTGGAGAAAATGGGAAGGAAGTAGAAAGTAGGGGTAGCAGCAAAGAGAAAATGATTTGAGCAGAGGCTACTATTTCTGTTCTCACACATCTGTCATGAAGACAAACTTTTTACCCTATATAAAGCGCTTGGACACTATGCCAATGGACCATGAGAAAGCCTATGAGGAAATGAATAATTCTGGTTTAAGTGCAGAGTTTAAAGGCCATGTATAAGATAAAGCCTGGGGCTACATGTTGAATGGAAGAGTAGAAAGAAGTATTGAATAACTGCTTGTTTTCTGAATGAGTGAGCATTTCCACAGACAGCTATCTCCTTGACAACCCTAATTCTTTCCTCAAGCTGTCCCTTACCTCACAATGAGTGAGGCAGTGGTTTGGTGGAAAAAAATTGTGCATGATTGCGTAATGAAAACCTATATTTTGAAGTGCACTCAGGAAAGGGCTGAACAAAGTTTATACAGGCAACCTTAATTTTGGCATTTCCTAACTTTTGAATTCTTGGCATTGCATTGTCAATGTTATTTTAACGTAGTTTTTGGATGTCATAAGTAAAAGTGATGCCTTCAAAGCCTGTATTTCATCCCTAGCTCCAGTGAAGCATTCCTAATCTTTATCTGAATGAGCCTAAAGGGGCTTGTTTGTCAGACATAGAGTCAGTGACAAATTGTTCACAGCAGCATTTTAGAAAACAAACCTCATGCCAAAGTTTACAAATGATCTTCCCAGAATGCACGTTTTGCATCTTGCCCCTGCGGCTGTGTGGACAGCCACTTGCACATTTCCTGCAGAACTCAGGAAGTAAGATGTACAGTAACACAGCGAGGATGTCCATACGGATTTGAGTGGCTTTCTTCTGGAGACTGCATTTGCATTTAATACTTGAAATATTGTGAAAGACCACATCCAGTTTCCCTTATAGTAAAAGTGTCCGGTCCCTTTGTCAGTTCCCTGGGAACACTAATGAGGGTCCTGGTTCAGAGAAGCTTGCCATCTGTAAAGTAGTTAAGCATATTCTTATCGTTCTTGTATCATTAAAGCCATGCTTAACCCCACCAACTTAATGAGGAACATACATCTTTAATCACATACTGAAGTGCTCTGTTGAAAATTGATTGATTTAAATCTGCTACAACTCTCTAACTCATCCTGTTGACCAATTCCTTGCCTAACTAAAGGGCTGGTATACACCTAGACATGCTTTGAGCAGCAGCAATGTGGAGCTGTGCTGCTTCTCACAGAACTGTAGTAGTAAAATAGGGCTGGAAGACACCTGGGGAGGTTCTTGGTTGCAAGGGTGCTCAGCCTGTGATCCATAGGCTACATAGAATCACAGAATCAATAAGGTTGGAAAAGACCTCCAAGATCATCTAGTCCAACCGTCCCCCCACCACCTATTACCCACTAACCCACGTCCCTAAGTACCACATCCAACCTTTCCTTAAACACCCCCAGGGATGGCAACTCCACCACCTCCCTGGGCAACCAGTTCCAATGCCTGACCACCCTTTCCCAGAAGAAATTTCTCCTCATCTCCAACCTGAACCTCCCCTGGTGCAACTTGCAGCCATTCCCCCTTGTCCTGTCACTAGTCATCTGTGAGAAGAGGCCGACCCCCAGCTCACCACAGCTTCCTTTCAGGTAGTTGTAGAGGGCAATAAGGTCTCCCCTGAGCCTCCTCTTCTCCAGACTAAACACGCTCAGTTCCCTCAGCCGCTCCTTATAAGCATATTGCTCACTCAAAGGATTTAACCAGTTTGCAAACTGCTCCTTCTTTTCAGGAGCACATGAAGCATGGAGTGTTGACTTCTGGAGTTGTTTTAGTGATGGGAACTCTGTGATCACTATGTCTGTTTTCCTTGTGGGGTTCCTGGACTTGTATTCCATGATGTGCAATTTTATACAAGTGTTTTCTGTAATTTAAAAATAATTATTGCTTTTTTTTTTTTTAATAATGTCTCAGGACAAAGAAATGAAATTTTCCTCCTGTCTGTGAATGCTTGCTGGTGTGTTGTGTCCAGGGCAGCAAACAGTACTTCTGTGTATGTTCTAAGTATCACAGTGCAGAGACATGTTTGGCCAACAGACCGTGAATCCCTCATGGAAAGCGGCACAAGGGTTTTCCAAACCTCCGAATTATATATTGAAAATAATTGCCTGGAAGGTAATAGTCTCCCAGAATGGACTAAGAGCCTGGCAGGTTTCATGTTTCCTTAAGTCGCTTCTGAATTCATATAATATTCTGGAATATGCTGATCCAAATTCAGTTCTGAAAAACGCCAGCTCATGGGATGAGGCTTTTGACTCCGAGATTTTTTCCTGAGGCTGGCTTGGATAGCCTGAGGGGATCAGGTGAGCAGGCATTTGTTTCAGGAGTCAGTTTGTATTTACTCTGTTGGCAGAAACTTGGTGAAAACCTTGATGAGGGTGTTGGTGGTATAAATGTCCAGCTGCTAAAATACAGATGTTGTACAGCTAAACTGGATTGATCCAGAATGGTATTTCACTGGCAAGGTTTAGCATTCCTAATGCAAAGTGAACCCTCATAGTAGGGCCTCTTATACTGTAAGTTTTGTGCTTTAATGAGGTAGATATTTAATCAATTTTAGGGTATACTGGTATCTGCATTTTGCATATGTTTCAAATAACAATGAAATTTATACGCAGATGAAGTAATTGAAGCATAGCCTGATTTCAGAAGGGCACACAGTCCTTTCTGCAGTGTAATTTGAAGAGATTGGGGATCAATCAAAGTGTTTTAAAATTAAGAGTTTTCTGCAGCTGGGACACTCCCAAGTTGAGCTACTTTGGTTTCAGTTTATAGCTCAGCTTTTTTCCCCAAGTCAAATGGTTTATTGTACCCAGGATTTTTTAACTGTCACATCTGAAATTGAAAAGTATCTTTAAAAACCTGATATTCTGTAGAGATCTAAACCCGCATTGAGTTGTATGACCCAAACGTACCCTGAACTTTAATGGCAAGAAGTTTAAATTTAAATCCAGATCCACGTTTCACATGAGTTCCTATCCTTATATGTCAGAATTTGAATGCAATATTCAGTTAAAATACCCTGGAATTTGCCTTTACTTAACCGCTCTCAGACGAGTTACAGCTCTGGCAATTATTTATTGCCTCTAAGCATGACATTAGGTATTGTTTAGCAAATAGCCCTTTTCGTTACGGTGGTCTATACCACACCGTTTGGTTTATATCACTATCTGTAAACTCCAGAGTATTTGAAATTCAGACATGGATTGTTGGGCCAGAACCATTACCAGATTTTCACAGTGTTGCTTTGCAAATCCTCTTCCTTTTGTAGTGAGCTATTTTCAAACTTTCGTCTGCTAGGAGTGTATTATTAAGTTATTCTCTGAGGTCCAGTTTCTTGCAGTAAGTAACACCATGTTTTGTGGGGAGTTCCCCATGGAATAGGAGCTATTCATTCTGCGGATAAAAGAAGCAGACTTTGGCCATCGAGATCTGATCCAATACTCGCCGCGTACAGTGGAGGTCTCTCATTGCTTTGCAGGGCTTTGTATGTGGTTGAAGAATAGGACAGTCAAGTCATCAGGAGTAAGAACTAAGACAAATCGTGTTTAATTTTAGTTAAACAGCTTGTTTAACTGTATCTCAGAATGATGTAGATGGTTTCATTGCTGGATTCTGAATGTTATCATTGACGATTAACTTAGAATCATTCTGCTAACAAATGATGAGTCTTAAATGCATTACTCTGATATCCATAGGTGGGTTTCATGAAAAAATGCCAGTAGTCCAATATAGACCAGTACTCCAATATGTTTTCAGACTAATTTCTTGCTTTTATTAATAGATCCCTGTAAAGTATATTTTGTTTACAGCTAAAAAAGGCAGTAAAAGCATCTTTGTGGAAACAATAAGCAAAATAAAGTGCCAGAAGTGGATAGAATGTAGAATACCATGTCAAGTAATAAGCAGTAAGTCACTTACCTGGGAGGCATTACAGGACCAGGTCCTGCAGTATAGATTCTATAACAGACATATACAAATAAAACTATATTGAAAGAATTCCACTGAACAGGAAAGCAGAGTTTAGTTTTTATGGTATTTTTCAATCATTTGGAACAAAACAGAAAACATTTCAGTGGGCTTTTTGCAAATTTTTACGCAGTTTTCTATTACTATTTTCTTTCCCATTTGAAGTAAGTTACATCCTTCCTTGTAATTCAAACTGTTGTTAAGCAGCGTTTCTTTAGGAAAATCTCAAAATAAGCTATGTGCCACGTTTTTCCGAATACCACCTCTTCAGCATGCACTGCTGAACGGAATCTTGTTGGATAAAAGGTGCACATTTTCAGAATTCCTTCAAAAGGTGTTTAATTCAGGATGATGTGTGCACTTTGGAAAGAAATCCTGCTATGTTTAGATCTTGACTAGAAGTAAGAATAAATATCAGGTTCTGTAAAGGGACATAGCAACTGACAGCTAGCGTGATACTCCGTGCTTATCACTATTTCTTTCTTTCCTTAGAGTTATTAATTATTTAGGGGTTTTTTTCTCCCTCACCTGCCCCTTCCACAGATGGTCAGCAGGAGCTCACAGTGTACCATACAGGTCACACCACAAGCCAGGCTGGCACTGGGGTGAGTGGCTTTGCACCGCTCTTGTATTCCCTCCCTCCTGACTGCCCGGCAAGCGATGTATTTAGAGCTGCGGTGGTCCTGCACCCTCTCCTCTCTGCTCAGAATAGACAGATCTGTTTTTTTCTGAGCCCTTCTGTGCTGCCAGAATAGCACAAAGGGGCCAGGGTGAGGGATGGAGTGGGTGCCAGCGTAAGGGATGGCGTGGGTGCCAGCGTAAGGGATGGAGTGGGTGCCACTCCTCTCTCGATACATTCCCTAAACCTTCCAGTTCCCGATGCGATGGTGGCTATAGTTTAGAAGTACTTGCCATGAGCAAAATACTCTTTTAGAACACTGTTTACAGGGTAAATTACAGTGTGGTTAAGTAGGGAAAAACTCCAAACAAACCCACAACAAATTATTTAGCAAAATAAATATTTTGAAAAGTGATCTAAATTGTCCCCTTTTTGCACAGCAGAAATGGAGTTACATGGTGAACAGGAAAACAAATTATGAAGTCTGTTCAACTTTAAAAAGGAGAGAAGAAAAAATTTTGCTCTTGTGAAATATCTGACAGTGGTTACCTATCACGTACATGAGGAAGACAAAGGTTGGGGATGCAGCATGCTTTTGAACAGAAGATTCTTTGTGTCTTGTCTTTTATATCAATAAACAAAAATAGATTTTTGTGGTTAGAATATGGCTTTAAGTGCATAGATAAGAGCCCAAGTAAATACTAGCACTCCTCCATTCCTGAGGGAAGTTGGTGGCCTGCCCATATAATTTGCTGATAAAGTCCCATCTGTTAAAACAAAGTACTGCAGCACTAGTAATAAATTTCAGGCAAAGTCCATGAGAGGTTATTTTTGCATGACAGTCTTTGCTGAGCTTTATTTTCAACCAGAAAAACTATTTGAAACCGAAGTAAAGATTATAATGCTGGCTTAAAGGTAGCTTTACACTTTTACAGGGCAAATGAGAAATCCTGCTCCGCTTTATTTCATTGGTAAACAGTGTCGCATGATAAACTGTTAGGAGAATAAAGTCATAAGGAAAACTCTGCTTCACAAATGACATACGTAGAAAAACAGCAGATGTCTGATGAAGTAAAGAACCAACTTATTGCCAAGGCTTTGGAAAACAAAATTAATTTCCTTTCGTCTTTGATAATGATGATGTAATGTAGTTAATAGGAAGAGCCTGCCATGCTCATGGAGTTATTAAAGAAGAAATGTTAGACATGCAGCAGGTCAGAAATATGGGTTTACTTACCAGTGCCATTTCCATGAGAGTATTTATAGATGTGGAGGAAAAAGAAAGAGGATAGTGATGTAGAATGTTGCTTTTTGTCTTATTTGAAGCATGGGAAGTGTGGAATGAAACAGAACTTGTGAATGCCCCCTTACAGAGTTCAGAGTTCTGGTTGTTCAGTGCAAAGAAGAAAACTCTTTTTGGTAGGAAACTTTATTCTTTTGAGATCTTACTTCAAGTAAAGTAAAATCTTTTTCTAGAGTGAAACAAAACAGAAAAAGGAACTTGCGTTCTGTTTTTCTCTGATGGAGGCTTAAACCAAGTGAAGGTAGTGGATGAGTGGATGTGGCCGTGGCTGTTGTACTGGGTAGAAAATATCTCAACAACAACAACAGAGAGCGTGTTTTTCTTAATTTTCAAGCACTTTATTTTGCTCCTTTGAATTTAACAAAATAGTGGAGTAAAGAGGTGTAGCGATATATTTATTTGTGATCTCTTCTGTGGTCGCTAGATGTCCCTGCATGCTGTTGGAGTAACTGGCAGGGTGTGGTTCCTGGTAAACAAAAAAGGTAAAGCTAAAAATAAAGCTGGGCAGATTCCTTGAGGGTATGTAGGAAGCTGTCCTGTTTAAGGACATTTTGTGATCTTTGTGTGCGCTTAAGTGGTGGAGGAGGTAGTGCTGGAATGTGCTGTACTTTTACTATAGGTACAGAATGAAGATTAGAGTTCATGGAAACTTCTGAGGAGCTACTTACCGAAGTGGTTGAAGCAGTCAGACATGGTTTGGCAAAGCAGTGGTGGCTCAGTCTTCTCCCCAGTGATAATTATTACAAGTATATAAAGGTGGTATTTAAAATTGGAGTTTCATTGCTGACACAAGGATAGCTGCAATATACGTACGTACAGATGTATACACACGTGTGTGTGTGTATGTATACGAGAGAGATCCTGCCGTCATTGTGACTAATGTTGGTTTTAACACTGTCCACGACGATAATCTTGTCAGTGAAGTTTTATATTATACAGCAGGTTTTGTATTATGTGGCAAGGCTGGGAGAAGTACCTAATGAACCAGAAACCTAATGTTGACCTGTCATGTAGAAGATTTGCATCTGTTTCTACGTTTTTTCCCTTTGAGTACAAAACACACACGTTTTGATAAATCTGACTGCTAAACTCTACCCTGGTGTGAGTAGACACAAATGCTATTGCCATCACTGGAGTCTTGTTCTCATGCAGATTGGAGGGTTGCGTTTTGTCTTTCTATTTACTACCTGTTTGCTACGTGTGGCAGCCAGGACTCACATTCGACACAGTCAGCTTTGAGGAGCGCTGGGACAGGTATGCCGTCATCTCAGCGATTTCACTTGTCAGGACAGCCATTGGTTTTTCTGAACAGCACATCTGCCTTAACTTTATACATGGTTTTTCTCCAGCATTAAAGATTTGACAGTTGAGTGCAAATCACAAACAGAGAAAGCAGAGCAAAACACTGCAGAAGTGATTGTGGTTTCCAATTAACAAGTGAAAAACGGTGCCAGAATTTAGTGTAAAATACCAAACATAATTCTCAAAAGAACATGTGACCCAGTTACCTTCAGCAGAAACGTATGCGCGGGGACTACTAAACCGCTTTTATTGTTACAATTTTATTTTTTGCATGTATGGCTAAAAGTTTATCGCTGCCCTATTCCCTATTTGACTTGCCATGGGTAGTTATAAAAATAAAATTATTTTGGTTTTTTTGAATACCTACAAAATTGTTATGGTTATTAAAACACACACAAGCTGATAGACTGCATGTTTATTAAGCTTGGGTACTTGACCCTTTAGAGCCCACCTGCCAATGAATATTTCACTCCAAAAGAATCAGTTAAAGTTCAACAAATTAATTTTGCAGCAAGTTTCTCATGCAGAGGTGAGAGCTGCTACTACACTATCAAAACGTTGAGGGCAATCTTAGTTCACTGTGCTGAGTTTCACAGTGAGTTATACTGATGTTGCAGACTCAAGGATGTACCTTGTCCTGGAAAGCTGCTTTTCTGCCTGTGGAATCTGTGAACTCTTCAGGAAATGAAAATGTGAAGGTTCCCTGTCATGTACCTGAATAGTCCAAACCTCTCTGTCCCCCCACCTCCCCTCCCGCAAATACTGTACCAGGGCTAAAAAAAATTCAGAGGAAGAATTTCTATTTTGTGGTATTTGTTTAAATTGGGGGAACCATGGCTATCTAGCTGGAACTATGGCTCATAAAATAAAACCGATCCTTTGAAATTCTTGCATTTGGTACATGTTCGTTCTAATTTCAACTGGATAACTAATTTTTTTTTATTGTGCTAATGGGCTGTTACGCATATGTGGAAGCCATTTAGTGCATGCCCTAGATGGAAACAGACTCATATTTCAACTCTGAATATTTAACACTTAATAAGGTAGCCACCTGCTTTTAAAGTTAGTCCAACATACTTGAATGGCCTTTACTGCTCATTGTGAATACCGGGATTATTTTTGATCTCCTGTGATGAAACAGATAACCAAACCAGTTTAAGTGCTAAATAAAAAAAAATAATAATTCTAGCCCCTCTGTTTTTCAGAAATCCAAACAACTTTATAATAGCACCTTATAAATCACTTAGAGTTCTGTAACTTAAAAGCCAGGCCTGCATATAGTGAACGTTTGTTCTTCTCAAGGTGACATGGCAAAACCAGTGAGTGCATAGCAGGGCGAGGGCAGGTGCTGAGCTCTGATCACCCCCAGCACTGCCTGTTCTCTTCAACCCCGACCGAAGCTGTCTGGAGCATTCCTGTTGTAACCTCACACCAGGAGAAACAATTCTGTGCATCTGCTCGATTTTGCCCCCAAATTTTGTCATGGCTCATGAACCTGCATCTGGGGAGTAAGAAGTACAAGCCAGAAATTGGCAGGGAGGTATTGCAGATGTGGCTTGAAGCCATGCACTTACTCCTCACTTTGGAGCTGGCTGCTCAGGACTTCAAACAGCTTGAGAAGTCAGTCGTCTGATTTACAAGGGTTGGCATTGCTGCAGGGACAGAATTAGGACTGTGTGGTGGTTTGTGTGGGGGGGAGTGTTACCTTAATTCAGCATTTCCTGTGTCTCTAGTTTTTGCTGTTTGATTCTGATGATGAATATACAGGACAAGAACATGATGAATACCGTATTATGAAGGTGCAAAATGCCAACTGTTTCTGTGCAGTGCCAGCAAGGTTGGGGTCTGCTGTGGTAAGTTTTCCTTCTGGGATTAGCCACCCTGTGGCCATTGCCCCGTGCAGTCAGCTTGCCAGGTTAGCACGCTGTCCGTTTCACTGCATCACTTCTGGTGCTTATCTGCAAAAAAACCCAAACCAAAAACCAAACCACTTCTTTCCAGTTTCAAAGCATGGAAGTGCATTGGTGGAGAGAGGGCTCCCTTTGTTTTGCAGTTTATTGAGTGAATCAAGCTGTCCATCATCCCAAGGTTTGGGATGGACTGGGTCAGCAAGGTAGAAATGCTTGTGGTAGCCTTGGCTACAGCATGAAATGTTCTACCACCTGGCAGTTCTATTTCCAGAGCAACATCTTTTTAACATCAGTCATTGCAGTATTCTTGAGAAGAGAACTCTGGAGGGGGTGGTGGTCTTTTAGACCATTTCTCATGGGCCATTTGGTCTCTACAAAAATACAGGTGAGGAGTTAAGAGAGTATTTTATGGTTAGTCAGTGTAATAGCAAGGGAACTATCTGCCTGCACCGTCTGTGGGTAGGAAGGTGTGCTACAGCCTTTGGCACCAGCTGGAGGTTCCTGGGTGCCAACGCTCAGAGTCCAAATGGACTGTAGTGCCACAGCCAGTTGGGGAGCGAGGAAGGGGATTATCTGTGAGGCTGGGTCATAACATGGACCCAATGCAGAGTTTTGGCTTGCCAGGGATGGTAGAAAGCATTTCTCACAGATGTTGCTGTATGAGAGCACAGTATCAAAAAGGAGTCAAGAAAGCTTCCAGAATACAGATTCTCTTGATAATCTACGAGCATGTGTCCTCACTCTGAGGGAACCGCAATGCTCCTTGGAGCATTTCCCTCTGCCCACAAGCCTAACCTCTGTTCCTGCTGAGTCTTCGCTTCAGCCAGCTCCTGCTCTTCCACGTGCTAATCTTGGCGAGACGCTGGGACAACTGAATGTCTGTTGTATTACCCTGGGTTGTAAACAACAGACAAAGCTATGTGTCATCTACAAGCACTCTAATCCAAACAGCGGCGTGAGCGCCTGCGCACCGTTGGGAGCATTTTTGTAGTGCGTTAGGCATGCTAGGGGGACAAAGAACGGTCAGCGTGCCAAGTGTCTCTAGCAGGGACAAGGGTTACACACGTGTGTTGGACAAAAGCAGAGCAATAGTGGCAGAAGTACTTAGGAAAGCAGCTTGAGGCATTTTGGTAACTCTTTTTCTTTCTTTTGATGCAGAGAAGTAAAAGGAATAATGTTTTTTGAGAGAATGCTTCTACTTTGAGGGAGCTGGTGTATGTCAGAAGAGGGTGGTAGCAGGGAGGGACTGTCAGGAGTTGACGACATTAGCAGAAAAAACCCTGTTTTGCTACTTTGTTTTGCCGTTCTTTTGTTTAAACTTGCTCTTTGTCTCTAAAACTCAGGATTTTTGTGAAAAAAAAAATAAATTTTTTTTTGTGATGTTGGAATTTGCTGTCCACTTCTGGAGTGAACCAAGGCTTTTGTGAAGCAGATGAGTTATGTCAACTCTGGGGTCATTTTTAGCCTTTTTACCCTTAAAGTGAAAAAGATTGAAATCTGGGTTTTGTACAGCAGATGTTACTAAAACAAGGAGAAAACTTGGTTCTTTTCCTGGGTTTTGGAAGAAACCTGATATGTAATATTTAGGAATTTATTTCACTGCTGTGCCTTTCTTTAACCATCTGTAAAATGGGAACGATATTGACTATGTTATGTCAGGTGTTTTAGGATGTATAGGACAAATGTGCCAGGGAACAAGTCAGAAGCCAATTGTATTGGAGCATCTTTCAAAACCCTGAGTCTGACAAAATCCTCTGTCATCTTCTTTTCTTCCCAGTGTCAACCCCATGCAGAATAATTTGAAATTCTTTTTCCTTTAGGAGTATATGCTTTGTTATAAACTAGCAGCATTCTAACAATGGGCTAAACACATCTTCACCAGTAAGAGCTTTTTTTCTTGTATGGATTCTGTAGCATAAGCTGCCGCTGATTTTATTTTTAAACAACTCATCCCTGTCTGTAATAGGGAACAAATTATCTTGAGCAGCATGACAGTTTACGTATTTTCAATATATTCATCATACCAGAGAAGACATAGCTTGAGATTTAAAGTGAGAGCGTACAATGTGTGGTTGTAATCTTTAATAGTCCTCCCATGCCCTGTTTTCACACACCAGCATAAGGAGTTACCATCTCACTCTTTCCTTTGTGAGTCACGCAGAAAGCTCAGCGCAAACCTGCTGTTGGGCAGTGACAGGTTCTGTGTGGGAGCAGCGATTAGTGGCTTGTTCTCCTCTTCACAGGGCACAGAGCACAACAGGTGAACTGGTACCCTGCTGCTTGCCTTTCCATGGTGGCAGGATTCCTCACAACACCCATTTCCAAAAACCCCATGACTGGGATTGATTGAAGGGATGTGGTGCACCCGGAGACGTATGTCACATACATTATGCCTAGCTGCTACCTTCCTCCGCTGGGTCTTCCTCTGTATTCTGCGAACGCCATAGGGGAGAACCCAAAGTGATGTGCTGCTAATGCTGCACGTGCGTTGCACAGGGTCTTGGTGCAGGAATGCTGACACAAACAAAAAGGAGATAACTTGGAAATTCTATTGCTCCGTTTATGTTATTATTGTAGTTAATGGTCTGTCAGCATTTCCATTATAAATCCCTATTTTCAGGGTTTTATAACTCAGCCGTAAAAATTCTCTCCAGGCTGAATTTGGCATGTGTGTTTTCAGCCTGAGAGCACATGTGTTGTTTTTTTTAACAAGTTTTTTTTTAAAAAAAAAAAATAGAACTGCATTCACAATTTTTAAGATATAGAATTGCCAAAAAAAAAAAAAGGCCAACAAAAATAGGTGATTGGTTACAGATGCTTTCTTTGTACTCATATAACTCCAAAATTGCTGAGTTATTTCAGCTGTAATTGTGGGTATGTGTAAGGTTAAAATGGTGGATTTAGTACTATTCCTTTCTTTATGGTGTTGGTATTTGACAAGCAAATAGAAAACAGACCCCGATACTGTATACACTCACATATAAGCTGACCCGAGTGTAAACTGACCTCCCAAACTTGCCCCACGCTCCCCTCGTCTAGGCCAGATTGTTTCAAAGTCAGCGAGGGTGGGGATGTAGGGAGTGGAGAGGGAGGCATAAAATTTTAGATTTTGGTGAATTCCTTCTCCTTTATTCCATTGCTTCCAACAGGCCGGTGCTGGTCTGCAGTCGCAGAATCCACGTCAGCCAGGTGGTGCCGTTAATAAAAAGCTACAATAGCCACATGTGCCCGCACATTCTGAGCCTCAGCTTTGTCCACCTTGTTTACAGAGGGACTGCCCTCTGTCTGAAACTCACTCCAGAGAAGTTTACACAAAGATGAGTGTAAACCACATGTTTTACGCTGAAGCATCTGAAAGGAAAAGAAACAAGGGGGAAGACCAAGAGGTTATGTCTGAATTCTTTGCTGTCTGCACACACAGATTTTTCCTCCTCATCTCCCCACAATACCTGCAGTTCTCCATTTATGCTTATTCACCAGGGCCAGAACAGAAAAGGGTGACCAGCACTCAGATAAAATTTTATTTCAGAATCTCTCTTTCCCAAACTAGTTTGCTTCCAAATGAATCGGGTACCTCAAGAACTGACTCTGAGAGCAGGCTGCAATGAAGTCCACAGATTTATTAATTTATTTTTTAACGTAGGGTGCTTTCCGCACGACATTTTATTGTGCATAAGAACAGAACATCGCATGTCTTCCCAAGAATGAACAGTTTCTTTCATACTAGGAGAAAGTGTGCAAGATACTGTACCAATCCTACGCCATAGTGATTCCTGCCAGTCTTGTACCTTGGCGTTGTATAAGTGCCGGTGTCTATAAAAGTGTAAAATTTTAATTGTGGAAAAGTATAATCAGATTTCATTTTTTTTTGCATCTTATCAGATATATCTTTTTGTATGTATTCGATTCTTTAAATTTTTGCTATCCATATTGAATTTTTTCCGTGATGTTTTTAACATCCTGTGATATATAACATCCTATCATATCTTAAACATTCCTTTACATCAGTATGAAAGGTCATGTACTTGGGCTGTTTTTCATTTCATGAACATCTGGGCTTATGAGATTAACAGAACAGTATACCATTGCCTTCTTTTTGGTCTCTTTTATTAATAACTTGTGAATAACACTTGTCTCCTACCATGTGGATTATACTTCTGTTGGGGCAATTTCCTCAATACAATAATGGCTGCTAGTTAACCCCTTACTCACAACTGCTGCTGTTACAAGTTCAAATGCATTTCTTTATGTGTTCAAATGTATAGTCTTCTATGTTTTCATGGGGTGGGAACAGTCCATTTGCTTGAACGTAGGCGTCTAGCACCATTTTACGTTTTAAGGTATCCCACATGGTCTCCAGCTGTCGCTCTGGAGAAGGCATGGTTCTCCTGCAGGTCCTCTGTTAGATCTGCTCTTGCTGTGCAGATGTCTCCAATACTGTAAGGTATTTCCAGTGTCACTAGATGCCTATGTTTATGTTAGAAACTTATTTCTATGTTTGTGATGAGCAGTCAGGAATCGGGGTCCTCCCACAGTGCAATGGGAGGGCAACATGATTTCTGGTTAGCAAAACCATGAAAAAGGAATGAGAGCCATTCAAAACGTGCACCAGGAGTCATTCAGAAGGCTTTACCTGAACGTGTGGTGGGTTTATGTTCTGCATAGACCACACAGGTAACTTAGTTACAGCCAGCCATATGGGACAGAAAAGGTGACCTGAAATCATCTGAAAGCCCAAAAGTAGCTTTTCTTTGCATAGATATGTGATGGTTTTCAAGTTCTGGAAGAGCTAACATTGAATTTTTGCGTTGCTCCCTAGCAATGGTGTAAAGCTCTCATTGCTTGCTGTGTAAGGTGTGAGGTACCAGACTGTAAAGCTCTCGCTGCTGTGGGAGTGAATGATCTGGATGGGCTGGCAGCTGGGAGAGGAGAGAGAGAGAAAACATGGAGAATGGGTCTGAAAAAATGTTGTTCAGTAGGAGAAGGACTAGAGCCCTTCAGATCTTCTGCTGCCATCACTAGCCTCGTTACCTCTGTGCAGCCATTTTCCTAGCTCTTGTGTTTATGAACAAATAAGCATTTAGGTGTTAGAGTCCACAGGTATGTCCTAACTGGAGCATTTGTCTTACGGGAAAGGCACTTATTTTATGTCAGGCAGTATCAACGTTCAGTGGCCTTATTGTTCACGGTCTCCTGCATTTCCTTCTGCTTCAGCTGGGCAAACTTGTAAAGAATGCATCACAGTTTTTTTTTTCCCCAGAAAACTTATGCAGAGGAAAACGTCGATAATTACAGCTATCTTTTAATGGAGTTCAGCTGTCAGAAATGTGGAGGAGTTGGTTCTACACCCGTGGACAGGAACACACTGAACAGTTGGAGAACTACAGACTTGCAGATTAAAAGCCTCCATAGTATGTCAGCAATCTTTTAAGCCCGTATTTCTTCTCTTTCGTCTGTGTATTTACTGTGTTTTGTGTACTGTATTGTATCTCCCATAGCAATTCCATGGGGTTTGGCCACAAGATGGCATCTGATTTCATAATCTTCTTTTAAAATATCACCTTTTTTTTTTTTTTTCCCCCTGTCTTGATGGACTAATGCCCAGTTTTCTTGCAGCAAATTATAACCTACTTTCCTTCTGCCTTAGGGAATGCCTTCAGGAGCAAATGCAGTATGATTTTCCATGGCATTCCTCATTTCTGATAGTTGGAACTGTCAGCAGTGGTGATGGGCTCGGTGACACTTGCTGTGAATTCTCTGCTCTGTAACCCCTATCCTCCACCCTTCCAGGGTGTAACTGCTGACTCTGTTGTGATTGTTGCCTGGTAAATAAGAATAGACACAAAGGCTTCATCTCATTTCACTTGTAAAGTGATCCAGAGTCCCTTGAAATTGCTAAAAAAAACCCCCATTGGCAAAAAGGAAGCTCTGACTGGGCACCTGCTTACAGGATAATATTCTACAATTTCTTAATTCTAACTAAACTTCCTAAAGCTACAGGCAATGTGTTTCCTCCTTCTTTCTGCTTCAGGGCACCTCCCACGTACCTGTATTTGGGGAATGAGGAACAGTCAGGTTTGAAGGACAGGCAGGCATTCTAGGACTGAGAATTTTGCCTCTGCGATTGCAGGAGAAATGGGTAACTGAGATTTATCAGGGGATCAGACCTACAGCAAACTGCAATAGCCGGTTCTTAGAAGTTTATGGAACTGGAGATTGAGTAAGGCTGCGTCTTAATTTGCAAAGAGAGAACTAAATTATTCCAAAAAATATTCAAAAATTATTCGAATGGTTTTGGCTTAAGTGTGTGAAATCCAGTGATTCAATGCAGCTAATCAGTATGTAAATAACATGCTGTTTGGAAACTACAGGTTGATGTGAAATAAGGCAATCTAACCTTTTCTAAGTAACTTTAACAAATAACGCAATTGTGAGTTGCTCCAGAATTTTTTATCACAGCAGACCTTCTGACGACTTAAGAAGGCAAAAAGTGAAAATGGAGTTCAAGAAGAGGGTAGAGAGACTCATAGAGTTCTTTGGTGGCTTTTCATGTGATTCTTTGGTGCAAACCTGGTTCAGAAATGCCACTTCCCTTTGCTGGAAGCTGATGGAGTTCAGTCAGAAGAGTTGTGTTGTATTTACACTGTGTCTTATATTCCTCTTACAGTATCTGCTACTCTCTCCCTCTTCCCTTCCCAGGGACAAAGCTGAACTTACAGATTTTAGGTCTGATCTGGTGGGCAGTTTCTATGCTCCTCCTTGTGTGCTTAAAAGCTGAGCTGCTTATCCTTAATCTTAATTGATGGCTATCATGCTGTTGTAGTTTTTGGAAGCTTGTATGTAAAAAACACTCTTCCATTCATAGTCACATAGACCATATCCTCTAGGCTGGACAGCCACAGAAACCATTTCCTCTCTGTTTTGCAACAGTTTATTGAAATAGTAACTGTAGCACCTGTGTCCTTGGCTCAACAAATGAAGCCTTACAAAAAGGCACCAAATGCACTTTCGATTTTTTTTTTTAAAATAACAATCCAGTAGGATAGTTCCAATCCAGCTGGAAAAAGAAGCCTCAACAGCATTGCAGAGCCAGATGGCCTCTACAGCCCACCTTGACCAGGCACACAGTAAACGTGAGACTGTAGGCACCAAATAGTTCAGCCTCATTGTTACTGCTGAGCTGATGGATCAAGAAAAAGGGGACATTTACCTCTGCGGTCTGGTACAGCTATATGAAATGTAAACAAAATGGTAGGTGCTCACAAAGGAGAGGTGAACATCAGGCAAAATGATAAAGGCTGAGGTAGTGAAAAGGATTTTTAAACAAGAAGTTCAGCAAAGAGTGGAACAATTAATCATGGTCTCTGTATTGATGTGTCTGATAGTTGGATTTTCGGATTGAAGCTTTTTCTGTGTTTGCGGCAGAGGTGAAGGCTCTTTGCTCTGTGCGTTCCTGATGCCCTGTGTGAGCTCATCACACAGGGTTTTCCTCAGCGGTGGGATACGCTGCTAAGTTCTCTCTCCTATACTGGAGGAGAGGTACCTGCTTTCAAAAAATTGTCTTTAATCTCTCTGAAGCCTCTACCTCTCAGTCCAGTCACATGCCTGAGATTGGCAAGTGGGGATGTTTGTGGAGGGGACAGACAGACAGACACTGTATGATCAGAAAACTGGGCTAAACCCTCTGTTTTTCAAATGGCATTTTAATATAAGCTCTGTTAACTTTATTAAGTGACATCTTCTGTAGATACTTACTCAAGCATCTCAGAGACTTGTCTTTATACCTGTAACATTCCTGGGAGGCAAGGAAGGGTTGCTGTCTTATTTTTCACTTGAACAACTGGAACACAGAGAAATTTTGACCAAGATGACAAAGCTATTTAAGCATACAATTCCTAGTAGTAACTTAATAAAAATAGGCTCCTGAAGGACCTGTATCCAAGCAGTTTGGCCAAGAAATTGTGTAGCAGAGCAGTGAGGCTTGAATTCCCTACACCCGGGTGCACTCAGGTCAACAGGCTGCCTTCCTCTGGCCGGACACAGCTACTGCTGCACTACAGAGCCGGCTGAGCTGGGGAGCAGGTTAGTGCCACCCTGCCTGCCACAGTGGCTCGCTGCCACCCTGCCACCGGCACCCCAGCTGTACCAACGCGAGTGCTCCTGTGAGTTCTGGTTCAGGCTAAAGGAGCGGGCCTAGTTTAAATGATATAAATAGCAGGCCTTCGCTAATTTTGTGTGCAATACAGCCCTTCCATGGACAGTTTTTCTAGGCAACTGACAGTGCTGAAGGCTGTCCCATTTTCCACAGGTATTGCTGGATCCAGGGGAGGATTTTTGTTGAGTAAGTAACTTTGCACATTTCCATTCTGCCTGAGCCTCCCCTCAGCCCTCTGTGGTTGGAGAGTCAAGGAAAAGCTGCTGTTAGCAGAATTTGCTCTTGTGCCGAGACTTTGCTTGTGGAACTCGGTGCTGTGTATTGGTGAGAAATGCTTTAAGTAATCACTGGCCTCTTGGTGCACTTGATGGTATGGAAGCTCCTCTGTTCTCTGTGAATGTTAGAGAACAGATTCGAACAGCATACAGCTAGTCCAGAGAATATTCCAGCTAACAATGTATTTTTGAAAAGTACTGATTCTCTTACCAAGAGGGCCCGTCTTTGCTATGGAGAAGTTTCAAACTTTTCAACTCCAGGTTTTAAGGAAAGAAATTACTGCAACAGTAAGGAGCTAAGGACAGCTATCCACCGACACCTCCATTTTCAGCTTTTCACATCTGGTTAAGTGCATTAGGACATTTTTGCTTTTACATATGAATCATTAGCTATTGGCTGTGGCCAGTAGGAAAAAGAGGCAGCAATTTTCTTATGCCTATCCATATTCTTATATAGAAAGGGGGCAATATTTTCCTAAAATATACTGTGTGAGTGCTTCTGTTGCATCTCTCATCTAAGTACCTCCAAGTTCTCTGCAAGTTGTAATCAAATCGGTGGTATGCTGCACAAACAGACAATTAAGAGAATAAGGGGAAATGTGAGATCAGATTTAATTTCTTTTATGAATCTAGAGACAAGCACATATTCCTTTCCTGCTGAGCAATGAGAAGTTCCTGTGTTATTCTGATGCACTTGAAACGTGAAGTGGAACTAGTTTATCCATACTCCTGTTTTTCTGCTAACGTGCTCAAAATGGGGTTTATTTGGCAAATATGCTTTCTTCAGCAGAACTGGAGTCTCCATCCAAACAGCCTTTCCCCATCTAAGCAGGACAGTATGTGGAGAAGGAGGTTACTTCTCTATTAATCTCCTGCATGGCTCACTAAAAGCTCTGGCACTCCCTCGTGTGACTCTCCTGAGTCAAACGGGATAAACTTTTATACCTTCTAGTTCTCACTTCTATACTGCAGTGCAAACCCCAAATTTCCTTCTATGTCAGCTGCTGCCTTTGTTCTCTTTGAGGTACCGTTGTGTGATCCAGTGGGATTTGAGCTGGATAGTTGTGCTTTGTTGTCTCACCTTCTCTTGTTTTGACAGCTCCAAATGGGCGAACGAGGCAGACAAGCAGCTTTCTGGAAAGGCTCAGACTTCGGAAACCTGCAGCGCTGCTCAGCAGCGGTGCAGTGACTGCTGAGCTCCTTGGCCAGGCCGCATTGCCCCAGAGTCCAAGTGACTGCCAGGCACTCTGAAGGTATGCTGAGAGCGTACAGCAATCCCGCCTGTCTGTCCAACAGGCTCGCTGTGACAGTGACACTTTCTGCCCCTAGCATGCTTGGTGCCATCCACCCCAAACGAGCTGCTGCAGAAACCTGTAGCTCTTTTTGTAGGTTTTGTGAAGACAGAGAAAATCTTACTCCTTATATAAGGAAAAAAAGGCTTTTTGGGTGCTGGAGGGGAGTTTGATCCATGGGATAAAACACTGCATCTCAGTAACGTTACTTCTGAGTCTGTTTGAGGGATGGGGATACTGACTGGTTGGCACTGTTTCTAGAAGGAGCATTTTCCACTGAGCCTGTGATTCCATAGCAGTTTAAGCCAAAATAAATCAGCGTGCTGTGGTCTAGTGCTACCCCTAACCTCTACTTGCACATTCCCACTGCCATCTCCTCCCCTCCTTTCAGTGCTGGCTCTAGCAAGCCTGTAGCTGTGGACAAGGCAGCGCTGGTCCCTGCACGCGGTGGGTTTTGCAGTGTGGCAGGAAGGAACAGCAGAGGTGCTGTGTTTCTGTAACACTCAAGAAGTTAAGTCACCGCCAGGCCAAAAATTCTGGGAACTTGTGACCTGCCTTAATCAAACCCACATCTCCGAACCGAAAGCCACTCAGTGCTGCTCTGCATTTACATGGATATCTATGATGGAGAGTGGGGAAGATACTGTTGAGTATTTTTCCTAGTTCTGCCACTAATTTACATTCTTTCTGACCTTTAGCAAAACAGCTTAATTTGAGAATGTCCATACTGTACAATGGAGCTATCAATACATTTGATCCCATAGGGAACGTGCACGGTGCTGCTCTGTGTGGGCCAAGACATTAGAGATCCTTGGGTAGAAATGGCTCCACCTAGCTGAACTGCTGTAATTATGATCTTCTTGGGTATTTGTATGTTTGTAAACATAGGGAAAGAAGTCTGACAAAATACCATAAATTGAGGACTATGGAAAAATGTAAAAAAGAATATTTAATTCCTCTCACTCTGAAGTTTGGAAATCTTAAGAGTCCATGTAAGAAAAAAAATAATTTTCTGCACGATGCCACTTTTTGTACGATGCACTAATGCCACTTCTATCCCTATGTTAAAAATAGACATCAGAATAAAAGTTTGCTTGTAATTTTGTGCACCTTCCTTCTTTTCTTGAAGGGGAAAAAAAGGATGTCACAAGGAACCCAGAGCATTAGTCTGGGTTTTGTTGCATTGGGCTAGTTCAAAACAGAAGATCCATGAAATTCAATACAGAAAAATAAACTGATAAGAGGAGCCCAGGCCAAGCACCTTTGCTGGTCCCAACTGCTGGAGTTTATCAGGCGCTAAACTCCAGATTTGGCTCTGTGACTCTCATGAGAAAAGTAGAACAGGTTACCAGTAATGAAAACACTCAGAAAAATGGTGTTGTTTCATATTTAAATGCTTCTGTTCTGGCACATGTGCAGTCAGGGGGTTTCCGCTGGCAGCACTGTCGGAAGCCTGCTTCTTCCTCCTGCATCTGGGGTGACAGTCTAGGAGTGAATGCGGGAGACCAGGTTGACAAAGAGCTGAGTACTCTGAGGATAAATGAGTTAACCCATCACTGCAAACACTGTGCTGGCGGATTTTAGTGCAATTAGCTCCACAAATACCAAGACATGCAGTCTGCAACCAGACTAAAAGGTCTCCTAAACAATTAGGGGACCACGGCCCCATGGACCCCTGTCATGCACATTAATGTCACTAGCCTTAGCAAAGGGTATGTGTGTGCTTTGATGCCAGGGGAATCCAGAGTTTGACGGCCCCATAAACTTCATGCCATTTTTGGTCCCGACTCCCACGATTCAGTGGCATTTTATTTACTACACCTAATAACATTTAGTCAATAAACACGTACAGGTTGGAGAGAGGGTCTAGTGTTAGCTTAATTACCTCAACTCCCTGCCTTCTCTTTTGTTATGTACATCATGGATACTTGACAGCATTAACATTCCTGGAATTGTATCTGCCATCCTTTGTAAAAGGATTGAATACTACGCATTAGTTCGGGCTCGTGGGGCATTTGTGTCTCCAACAACAGCTTAATTATGGACATTGTTTACTAATCAGTATTAAATTGACAGACTATGAGGGCTAATCTGGAGATTAACACAATAGCTTGTTTTCATTTTGTTCTTCTAGCAGTTTATTGAATGCAAGATTTAAAACAAGACCCTTTTGTGAGCCTTCCCTTCCACACCACAGCTTGTGTGAGCGTAAAGGTCTGTATATTTCCTTTCTGTAACTTAGAGTTTGAGCGCAAACATTTTGCTTAATATAGAAGATCAATCACTAAAAACTCATGTTGTATTGGATACTCCTGGATGTAAAAACAATGAGGGTGTTCTTTATGTAGGATCAGCAGTTCACAAATCTCAAGGCTCATCTAAGCCTTCTGTCTGTTCTGTTTCACAAGCTACACGGAGTATCATCATTCAAACGAACACCAACAAACCCCAGGCCCCAAGTGTAAGTTGTGTAGTGAGAAGATCTGATGTCCCTATGTGCAAAGTTATTCGGTGAAACCTGTGTGCACTTCTGAGACACCTGCTTTGCCCATACAAATTATTAAGCTCCCTGACAGTTTTGATGCTCCTATGAAAGATTTCCATCATGCGCCGCAAAAGCTGCTCAGAAGCTGAATGTCAGTTCTGCACAGACAGCTGCCCGTTTGCTTAGGAGAAATACAAGGGTTCGTTGAGGGAAGAACACACGTCATGTGAAAGAGTCTAATGCATGTTGTGTGTCTGTCCATCTTGTCTTACTGTGACACTTGTGACTTACAGTAATGACAGCGATCTGGCACGTTATGTTTCCAGCATACTCACATCTGTATTCAACTCTTTCTTTTTCAGACTGCTGAAAATACCTTGGGTTTTGTAGTCTGGGAAACTTTGCTTATCGATGGATTACTTAGCTGATTATTATAAAGGAACGAAAACTCACTTAGTAATAGTGAGATAATCTTTTTCTCATCTCTTACTTTCTGAAAAAGTAATGTGGAGTAGGATGAAGCGATGCTACACTGTACTTCACAGAAACGGCGACGGTGGGAGAGTGGATAAAACAACCAGAAACAAGTGGACCGGGCTGTTACTATCCTTTGTCCCAGACATGGCAATTCTTATCCACGGGGTTTAATGACAGCGTGGCATTCCGAAGTGCACCATGGAGCAGCAGGCATTTTACTTGTGGCACCAAAAGGTGGCAAACATTTCTGCACTGAAATGCCCAGCAGAGTGTCTCCAATGTCAGCGCTCTTCTGGTCCATGCACTCCTCATGCTGGAAGTAATTAGTATAAAAACCCTAATCTTTTTTTTGCATCCGAGCCACGCGGTATAATCCAGCCTTTCAGAAGGATAAGTCAGAATTTCTGAGCTCACTTGGATTTAATGTAAACAATAAAGAGCTAATTCAATAAAATTGCTTTGACCCATCAAAATCTACTTTCAGGGGCTGTACATGTGGGCTAGGAGCCCACATGGTGTGTTGTGCATGCAGAAACCTTCAGACCTGCCTCTTTGGAGAATAGCTGACAATGCAGATGTACCAGCCCTAAAAAGAGCCAGTTCTTAGAGATTTTGCACCTTGCTTTTTGGGGTCATATGCCATCATTCTTAGAGAATTTGTTTGTCAAATACGATGTGACACCTTTTCTGATTTATTCACAGGAAAAACAGAGGAAGGCAAGAGAAAGAAAAACAAACAGAAAGACAATTAGCTGGGACAAAAAAAGTAACTGTTTCTTTTTCATTTTTTTGATTTTTGTGTTTAAGATTCTCTACAGGACTGTAGTTTTCAGGAAACTTTGAATATTTCTACCGATCTGTCTCCTGAAAAAAAAAAAATCACAAGAAATCTGTTAAAATTTAAGGCATCCAAATGCATCTGTTGGGTTTGGAAAATTAAACCTAGAGGTTTCCAAACATTTCGGCTTGCAGACTCTCAAAAGAGTCCCGAAGGATGTGCAGACTCTTGCACGGTGAGTTTAAGACCGTGGCAAATAGTCTGTCTTTGTTGTGCTGCCGACTCCTTAAAAATTGTCTGTTAATCGCAGGTTGAAAGTCAGTGAAGTAAATTATTGATTATTGTAGCAAAGTCAAGTTTTACTTAAATTTTACTTTTGCTCCTTGCTGCTTCTTTACTGAACAGCTGCTGTTGTTCTTTCACATAGGAGCAGTAGGGTTTTATAAACGGATTCATATGGGCTTCATACATGTGAATGTACATCCATAAACCACGTAGTTCAACTATTGTGTGCAAAGGTTAACAACTCCGGTCTCTCGATCTACCTCTTTTGCAGCGGCTCATATTCAAGTCCTTTTTAAGCAACGGTCTTGAAAGAGTGAGCACTAGAATGTTTTCATGGGACTCTTGGGAAGCTGATAAAGTTTGCTGGTTAATCCAATAAAGCTAAGTCTGTTGCATCAGACCACATCAGTCAGATCAGTTTACACTCTGGCTTTTAAAGCAGGTCTTTGTTTATTTTCTTAAAGAAGTACCTGCTACCTGTACACGGGCTTTCGGGGCAGAAGGGACCACCCCACCAAGCATCTATTTCCAACCCCTTGTTTCCGTAGGCCATGCAGTGTTTTCTGGAAGTTGGATTAAAGCATTACATTAGAACTGTTATCTGGTCTTGCTTAAAGGTTAAGAACAAAGTCAGCCAAAGCCTGTAGTAAGATGTTCTGATATTTAATAATGCTATTTACAAGGAAATTGCTTTTTATTTCAGACTTGAATTCATCTGTCTCCACTCCACCCACCCACATACTTCTGTTAGATCAAGAAGTTCCTGGTTGTCAGGTCTCTTCTCCATGTATTAAGCTCAATAGACTGAACTCCTTAAGTGTAAGTGTGGAAGTTTTCCTTTTCAATATCTGAATATTTTTTGTAGCCCTTCTTTGAATACTTGAGGAATATTCCAGCCTGATGCGTGAGCACCTGAACTAATCAGCTACTATAATAGATGTCTCAACTATGCACAGAGGCAGTGTTGCATCTCTGCTTACTTTTCATAGAGATCATATGATCAAACGAACTATTTTTTTGCCACAGCATCTCAGAGGTTTGTGTCTGTTCATTGCTCCTTGAATCCTTCCTTACTGCTTTCTGAGTCAGGCTCCCATCCTGCTGGGAAAAACCTACACGTTACATTTCAATATCTGTTAAAATGGCCAAGTGACCCACTTGTGATAATACAGTTTTTCTCTCTATCCATTACAGGCAGAGGCTTGAAAGCAGGCTGTCTCATATCCTGATGAGAACTGAGCAGATGCATGTTACTGCTCACTTAGACATTTGGAAGCGTTCAGGATTGTGTGTTTCTGTATGATCTCTGACAACCTAACAGGTAAGTGTCTGCAAAAAATCAAGTGCTCCCTGTTTTCTCCTTTCTTTACAAAAGGAGGTGTAACCACTGATTTTAATGTTCAGGTTAAGTGACTTATCCCCCAGTTTCAACCACATAATTATTGGAACACAAGTCTTATAAGGAGTGGCTGAGGGAACTGGAATTGTTTAGTCTGGAGAAGAGGAGGCTCAGGGGAGACCTTATTGCCCTCTACAACTCCCTGAAAGGAAGTTGTGGTGAGCTGGGGGTCGGCCTCTTCTCGCAGATAACTAGTGACAGGACAAGGGGGAACGGCTGCAAGTTGCGCCAGGGGAGGTTCAGGTTGAAGACAAGGAGAAATTTCTTGTGGGAAAGGGTGGTCGGGCATTGGAACGGGCTGCCCAGGGAGGTGGGGGAGTCCCCGTCCCTGGGGGTGTTTAAGGAAAGGTTGGATGTGGTACTTAGGGATGTGGTTTAGTGGGTAATAGGTGGTAGGGGGACGGTTGGACTAGATGATCCTTGAGGTCTCTTCCAACCTTAATGATTCTGTGATTCTATGATTTCTTACTCAGGGAAAGAAGGAAAGAAAAGGAGGTCTCTAACACCTCCTTTTTACTACTTCCCTACTATTACAAAGCTTAGTGTCTCTTAAACACCACCACCTTAAAATGCCTTTAGACATTGTCTTTTAGATCTAGCTGTACCAGTTTAAAATATTAATATCCTCAGCTATTCTTCACCACTAGAATGTAAAGTTTCCTCCTTCCCCAGCTCTTCAAAAATCAGCCAGATTAAATCAGAGTGTGTGTCCACAACAGTTTTAGTCTGTTTAAACCAGATCTGCCTCACCATCACACTCTTCTCTACTTTCTTCCCACAAACTTTAGTAGTCATCAGACTGTGTAGTAAGGCACCTTGGGGAAGGCAAAGCCATTGATAATTACTCACTTTCTGTTAGAGTTAAGATGCAGTTACACTAGGTTCCTATTATAATTTAGGGAGAAATCTCTAGAGAGTAATTCAGACCACCTAAAGTCTGAATTTCCTCCTCTCCTTTTAGGAAATCTGAGGATAAAGTTATATGATACAATTGAGCTGATGTAACATCTTGCCTTCTGTTGAAAGAGGTATTTCTGCTCCTCCCTATGCCCCGCCATACAGTCCTGCCACTCTTTTTCGGCAGCTAAATAGCTGTCTTGTGTAACTGCACCCTAAACCAGCTCACCATACAGGGAGATGAGCACCAGATGTGGCACCAGAGAGAAGGCAGAAGGGTGAACCAGCCTTTTCAGTGACAGGTTACTGTTAGATTGGCTTATGGGTGCTATTTGACCACATTCTGAAAGTGCTTCTCTGAACTGCTGATGGGACTGGTTCGGACTGATGTCTGCGTTAGGAAATGGCTGATCTCTTGCTGGCTGAGCTGTGGTTTTGTAACCTGCAGCAAAGGAGTGGTGACATATTGTTTGGCTTGCATTGCAGTGCTATGTGCTGATTGAACCCTTGTCCATCGACATGCATATTGAGGCATTTCTGTCATAAGTATCCCATTTTCAACCTCAATTTACACAGTTTGATAAAAGGTTCTCAACCTGTCTTCCAGGAGGCTGTTAACCCTCTGTGTGAGACTAAAACCCTGTTCTCTGTAAAAGTCGTTTCACTGCTCAACAAAACCAGACTTCCCCTCCTTCACTGCTTACTTAATGAGCTAAACTTTCACTTACTCTTCTTTTCCTTGCTTGGAAAGTTTTCTGAGAAGATCATTTGCAAACCCTTTTCTGCAGTCTGTCAAGCGCTCTGGGATGGTGCCTGGTGTAATGGCATGGATGTCAATGTGAACTGTAACCAAAGAAGTCCTTCCTGAACTTGGAACCTTCCATGTTCATTGTACTAATATGTTGCCTTCATTCCTGTAAAACTACTAGCTTTCCCATTGTCTGTCTTTTGTCTCTTGCAGATCGTCTTAATCGGTTTCCTTCACAGAGTTCTCAGGCAGGACTATGGCAAGTTGAGGGTTGTGTCTTTGACCTTTGAAGTCTGTCTGGTTTGAGCCACTGGCAATTCTCAATCCAGCTTATTCTTGCAAGGCAGTCTCTTCCTATGTCTACAATGTCAGGTACAATTAAATACACCCGGAGTGAAGATTTTGGGCTTCCTCCTTGCTGTGACATGTTTTCAGTCATCTTTTGTTTCCTTGTCTGTGCTTTTTATGTGATTCCTCTGAGACAGTGTGTGGGAGTCCCTGTGGAGTGATTTGGACCTGTCTATTGAGGAAAGATGTTTCTCTTAGCCACAAACTTTCTTCTCCACCTGAACTATTACCTTGTACTTCAGTGAGGCAAAAATATGTCTTTTTTGAGAGAGGAACCGAAATCTGGCCGACACAGTGCAGTGACTGATGACCCTCTGTCCACCTGTATTGCTGTTGGGAAACTGTACTACAAAGCAAAGCCTCAAGCTCAGCTCTGGGATTATTCCCAGAAATTCTGCTGCCAGCCACCTACTTTTCACAGTTTGTATTCCCTCAGTACCATCCCCTTGTAAAGGGTTACAGATAAGCTTAGGACATCCAAGTCAGAACCTACAGCGCATGCTTGTACCTGATGCAAACTACTCAGGAATCCTAAAAGCAATCACAGAAACCCCAAAAGACCCTGAGAGCAGGCTTTACACGGTCTCCACATGTGATACCGGGGACAGGGACATCACGGAATTCAACCCGCTGCCAGGTCAGACCAGGACTCCTTAACTGCAACTGCTTCCAATTGTCACTGGTCACCATTATGAGTCAGGAGCAATAACTTGGTTTCTAGTGGACAGGCCCACATGCCTTTGTTTCCTACTTTTCTCAAAGCTGTATTTGTGCCCAGGTGGAGTCAAACCTGTTTAAACTGCCGGTCACAGAGATGCAAGTAGCCACCAGGCTTTTTGTTGGACTTCCCTACCATAGCTCCACCTTGTGCTTCAGCAATGGAAGCGTTAAAAGAGGAAAGTAACTGGCCTATGTTAATTAGAGACTTCTCCTCTGCTTTTCCCAGTGACAGACTATCAGTTTGTAATTACAATGCATCAGTAACCCCCCACTTGCCTCTGATGCTGCTTGGTGAGCTAATGAGGGACAGACGAGGAGCTGTAATAAGAGGCTGTCCTGAGTGGTTTGAAGTCATGTGGGGGATTGTTTACTTCACTCTAAACATGGAGGTTGAACTGTACAGTTGGGGTTTACAATGATAATACTGATCTATGCTCTTAGGAGACTCTGTGAATTACCTTCTCTTGTGAATTGATATCAGATAGGCTACTAAAGCTACGTTTAACTAATACACATTGCAGCACATGCTTGTTTTTGCTTCAGAGCAGAAGGAGGTCTGTTCCCATTCTCTTTTTTGTGTGCAAATGACCTGCTACACCTCGTTAGCTCTGCAGTGCTGGCTGGTGCGCTGGGAAGGATGATCCTGAAAGATCCACCCATCTGAAAGGGATGAAGAGCGGCAGCCCTGACAAGGCTGCCATCTCTGCTTCCTACATGGGAATTGATTCGATGAGGGTGGAGGAATACACAGGGATGCAAAGGAGCAATAAGCTCCCGTCTCCCTTATAGGTGTTCAGTGAAATGAATAAGAACGTTCCAGCTCAGGTTTTTTAAATCACATACGTGCGTATAACATTAAACCATATCCTATAATCAACAGTTCAGGTCCTGATGTGAGTTAAATAGACCTCAGCTGGGGAGCTGACCTTACCGTCCCTATGACATTTAAAAATGCCAGCTGCTGAGTTAGTTTAGATGTTTTCTCAAGAACACAATGCACAGCTAGATCCTAGATCAGCCCCCTGAAGGACATATAAGTGAAGTGCTGTCCTCTTCAGTTTCGTAGAATTATAAACTCAAAATACTTTTGAGTCTTAAAAAAACTTCTCTGTAGCTGGATGAAAAATGCCCCTTTCCTAAAATCTAAATAACTATCTAACCAGACGACTAAAATAGTACACTACCTTTTTTTTTTTTAATTCTTTGATCTATATTAGTCCTCAAAAACTGGTATTTTAATAAGGTGTTACTACAGTTTGAAACACTGCAGTGAATTTTACCAAATACTGTGATGTAAACATATATATCTCATCTCTTCTGACACCAGTGAGATTTGAGTATTTGAGTAGTACTCAAAGGCACTACAATATTTTACTGAACAGAGATGTCATAAAATGTGTCTTTAAATTAAAAATATGCTTTAAAACCTACATTAGCTAAAAGTCAGTACCTGTTAGAGTTGATTTGGGCTCGCTTGGTACCATTAGAAGGGAGAAACACACATTTGGTAGAGATGTAGAGCACCGAGTTTCAGGGCAAAATGGACTTCTCTTGTGTGTAAAGCGGTTGTTCAAGTCTCAGAAGGAGAGATTTGCACTGGGAATGCCGTTGGCATAGTGAATAACTATCAAACTGAATGGAGTCTTGGAAAGAACAACACTTGATAACAGCTGTGTTTGCATTAAACATTTTTAGAGTTCAGTTCAGAGCAGTTCTGCACCATATATGTAGAATTTTTATGCAGAATTTGCATACAGAGAGCATGGAATGCTCTTTACTGGGTAAATTATTTGCTTCTGCTATTTATTACACACACACCCCCCTCCCCTGGGCACACGTGGCTGCAAGAATTTGAGTTAGTAGAGAAAACAGGTGTGCCTGGTCAGAAGAGCAAAAAGCATGTATTCAAGGGAAAAGTAGGATTTTTGTTTCCAATGAGATGTATAATGCAGTTCTCCCTCTGGGTCCATCTAAACTGACCTTTTGGCAAGGATGAATTAAGGCATAGATACCATGGCCTGTATTTACCTCATCTAATGGAGATGCTTTAATTCTGTCCTTATTAGGCAAAAGACTTAAGTGCAGCCTTAAGTCAGGAACCTTACCGTACTAGGCTTACTCTCTCCTCTGAGGAAGAGAGGTTCCTCTAGATGGTACTTCAGGTCACCTATGCATGAAGCCATCGTCTCTCTCTTTAGAGAGACCAACAAGGAACTGGGCTTGTTTAGTCTGGAGAAGAGGAGGCTCAGGGCAGACCTTATTGCCCTCTACAACTACCTGAAAGGGAGTTGTGGTGAGCTGGGGGTTGGCCTCTTCTCGCAGATAACTAGTGACAGGACAAGGGGAAATGGCTGCAAGTTGCGCCAGGGAAGGTTCAGGTTGGAGATGAGGAGAAAATTCTTCTCGGAAAGGGTGGTCGGGCATTGGAACGGGTTGCCCAGGAAGGTGGTGGAGTCACCATCCCTGAGGGTGTTTAAGGAAAGGTTAGATATGGTACTTAGGGACGTGGTTTAGTGGGTAATAGGTGGTGGGGGGATGGTTGGACTAGATGATCCTTGAGTTCACTTCCAACCTTAATGATTCTATTCTATTCTATTCTATTCTATTCTATTCTATTCTATGATAAGACCGAACCTGTCCAACTGCTCACTTCAGGTGAAAGGGGCAGTCTCACTCCTTCCTTGCCCTTCTTGCAGCTAGGTGCATCGATTTCCTCTGCTGCAGCAGCTCATCTTTGCCTGGCTGCATAGTAAAAGCTGAACCAACTCACCAACAAAAACACCCTTTTTCTTTGGTGAGGTGAAGCAAAAACTTTCCTGCTGGCTGAGTGAATTGAATCCTGGGTCAGGGAAGTGCCAGGGAACACATAAGGATGTGAAAAGCTCCCCTCAGAAGGTTGTTTGACTTCCTTTTTCCCCAAAAGGCTGAGGATCACAGCACAATACTGTGCAGCCTGTGCATCTCACCTCATGTCATTCCTGGGTTTGGATTTGGAAATGGAAGAATTGTGGACATCCAGCTTCTTTGAAGTTCTCTTGATGTTTTTCCATGAGCCTCAAAACAGGGGAAAGTGAAGCTCCCAGAGCTGGGCAAGTCCCACCCGCCTCCCTGCTCCCAGGAAAAGATAACCTGAATGTGTTGGAATTTGGCTGAAAAACTACGACTAGTATGCTCTTTCCTGCAAAAGGCACCTTCTGATTTTAATGACCAAAAGCATTAAGTACCTGGATTTTACATGTTATGTGAAAGATAGCATCTCTGTCAGCAACTGCTGTTAATACCATTTTGGGTCATCTATTCTGCAGTGATTTGGAGAGTAGGATGGCTCAGCAGCTTCACTTGTAGTGGTTTAGGTGTTCTTCAGAGGTTGCTGCCTGAAACACTGACCTGATCCCACCTGAACTGCATAGCTCATGAAAACTGGTGGAATTTCTCAAAGGTACTATGACTTAAGTGATTTCACCTGTGTCTGTGGTAGAATAGAATAGAATAGAATCATTAAGGTTGGAAGTGACCTCAAGGATCATCTAGTCCAACCATCCCCCCACCACCTATTACCCACTAAACCACGTCCCTAAGTACCA
>VWZZ01003155.1:190070-265230 GCA_013399095.1 Psophia crepitans | reverse complement strand
GTTCAGGTTGGAGACGAGGAGAAATTTCTTGTGGGAAAGGGTGGTCGGGCATTGGAACAGGTTGCCCAGGCAGGTAGTTGAGTCCCTGTCCCTGTGGGTGTTTAAGGAAAGGTTGGATGTGGTACTTAGGGACATGGGTTAGTGAGTAATAGGTGGTAGGGGAACGGTTGGACTGGATGATCTTGGAGGTCTCTTCCAACCTTAATGATTCTATGATTCTATGATATTAGAGGTAGGAGAAAGTAACTGGGGGAAAAGTAGGTGTTTCCCGAAGGTATGCTGATTTGGGAGTTGAAAGAGGAAAAGAATTTGCTGCAGTCTTGTGAGAAACAAACACCCCTTGGGATAATCCAAACTAATAAACCCTCTCTTTTACGCTATTAAGACATTTTGTCCTACATTCTTAATGTACCACGTTTCCTGATACTAATGGTGTGGGTACTTCTTTCCTCAAATGTGTCATTCCCATTATACTTACTATTCAACAAAATCTCATTTCTCCCCTTAAGGATGCAAAGGGGCACAAACAACAAGAAACAGTTCTGGATTTTGAAAGACTTGGAACTCCATTTTGCTATATCCCAAGCAATTCAATAAAGTAGTAAGTAAGGTTTTACCCCTGACTTTTGTTGAGTTTCTTGGTGTAAAATGTCCATTTAACAACTGTGCTACCAACATGAGCCCCAAACATCTATGTGCTCTGAGCTATACCTCAGCAGCGGCTCTAAATCACTTCCCACCTGTCTTTGGCTGGCACACGTGCGCTAGTACAGTCAAGTGAAAAGAACTTGTAACTGCCTCCCTGTGCTTGAGCGCAGTGTGGGAGACAGCCAGGATGCCAGAAGGTAGAGGATGTGCTCACCAAAGGTTAAAAATACTGTGGCTTGTGAGCATCTACTCATGGGTTGCAGAAGTCTGTGTGGTTGTTGTGGTTTCACCCTGGCAGGCAGATAAAGTAACAACATGGCCGCAGTGGGATGGGGGAGAGAACTGGAAAAAAGAGGTAAAACTCGTGGGTTGAGATAAAGACAGTTTAATAGGACAGAAAAGGAAGATAATAATAATAGTAGTAGTAGTAGTAGTATATACAAAACAAGTGAGGCACAGCACAATCACCCACCACTTGCAGACCAGCGATGCCTGGCCACTTTCTGAGCCGCAGCCCCAGCCAGCTTCCCCCACGTTACGTACGGAGCACGACGCCATACGGTATGGAATATCCCTTGGGTCTTGGGATCAGCTGTCCTGGTCGCATCCCCCCCAGCTCCTTGTGCGCCCCCAGCCTCCTCGCTGGGGTGGTGTGAGAAACTGAAAAGTCCTTGACTTGCTGTAAACATCACCCAGCAACACCCAAAACATCAGTGTGTTATCAACATTACTCTCATCCCAAACCCAAACCACAGCAATTTACCTGCTGCTAGGAAGAAAATTAACTCTATCCCAGCCAAAACCAGGACAGTGGTGTAGCTGTTTTCACCTGCTAAACTGCAGAGATAAATAACTTTCTAGTCATGATTCCCTTTACTTGTCTCCATGTATGAGTAGGAAGAGCAAAAGCTCATGTAAATACAAAGTGGAGGAGAGCAGCTGCTTTTCTTTAAAGGTGTCCCCTACATCTGAAAAAACCCTCAAAATCCCTGCTGTAGTCCTAATATGCAAAGAGGAGGAAGGTGACTGGGGACAGGAGGAATATTTATGCTAATAGCATCCAACTTCCTGAAGGTGCTCCTCTTTTAAAGAAGGTCCACTTCTCTGAAGAACTGTGGAGGGGAGGAAGGATTATTTTTATTTGTCCTGGCAATCTGTAGGGCCCAGCAATATTACTCAGATAGTTGGCAAGCAAACATGCTCTTAAAGATCACTTCTGCTGAAGCTGATATAACCGTGTCACTGACTTCAGTGGGACATGGATCAGGCCCTGATCTGTTAAAGAAATAACAGTGACATGACTGTTTTCCCTCCTGGCCCCCTACTTTTGGCTCTTCTGCCCACCACAGTGTTTATACTTTCTCAAGCTGGGCTGGTTTGATTGCAGCAGTACAGACAGACAGTGTATGCCTCTGACCCGGGGAGCTCTTACGGCAGAGACAAAGCATTGTGCTGCAGCTTTTTGCTCAGGCAGCTCCTCCAATTATTAAGGGAATAGCCTCAAAGAATCTAAGGAATCACAGATATTCTGGGGGGGAGAAAATCTGTTGGCTGAAAGCGACTGTGTAGAAGAAGAAAAGAATGAACTAGCATCTTGATTCAACATGTCTGTTATATCAATCATTTACTCTGAGTGGGTAGCAAAGATATGATCTAATAGGTGCAGGATTCTTATTTCCTCTTGGAGGCTGAGCATACCTTTTGTGTGAAGTCAGAATGTTTTTATTTTGGTTTATTCACTAAACGGTTTTATCAGCTAATTTCAATAGTAATGTGGCAAAAAGCACGTAGGTCAATATGTTTCAGGCTATATATATCTCTTCAGGATCTTCTAGCTTTTTTATAAGGCTTTGTAGTACATATTCTCCAAAACTTTCAAGCCTTGTGCTTTCTAGTGATGTGCTAATTTTCTCCTTGTGTTGCGCAAGCTCAGATTCATTCAGGAGCAGGGAGGTGATCATCCCCCTGTACTCAGCCCTAGTGAGGCCACACCTCGAGTACTGTGTCCAGTTTTGGGCCTCTCACCACAAGAAAGACATCGAGGCCCTGGAGCGTGTCCAGAGAAGGGCAATGAAACTGGTGAAGGGGCTGGAGCACAGGTCTGATGAGGAGCGGCTGAAGGAACTGGAATTGTTTAGTCTGGAGAAGAGGAGGCTCAGGGGAGACCTTATTGCCCTCTACAACTACCTGAAAGGAAGTTGTGGTGAGCTGGGGGTCGGCCTCTTCTCGCAGATAACTAGTGACAGGACTAGGGGGAACGGCTGCAAGTTGCGCCAGGGGACGTTCAGGTTGGAGATGAGGAGAAATTTCTTGTGGGAAAGGGTGGTCGGGCATTGGAACGGGCTGCCTAGGGAGGTGGTTGAGTCCCCGTCCCTGGGGGTGTTTAAGGAGAGGTTGGATGTGGTACTTAGGGACATGGTTTAGTGGGGAATAGGTGATGGTGGGGACGGTTGGACTAGATGATCCTTGAGGTCTCTTCCAGCCTTTATGACAGGTATAAGAGTCAGTCTGTTTCTTGGAGAAAATGCTGGTGTATGTACAGTTAATGACAGAGCGGTCATCCTCCGAGTGTACTTCTCTCACATTCAAGAAAAAAAGATGAATGGGAATAAAAGGGCAAGTGCGATCATCTGCTCTAGAAATCAGTGGTACTTACAGTGATAAGCAGCTGGATCAATATCCACATTGATATTTAGGCATCTAACTGCCCATGGATTTCACTGGGAATTCAGACACTTAATTAGGATTTAGTTTGAATATCTCTGTGCACCTGGCTCTATGCCTGTTATGAGGTGTTAGCAGGATCAGCCCCCTCAGCTCATATGCTCAAATCTGCCATGATCTGTCTGTAGGCAAGCCCGTGTGCTCCCCAGTGACTTTGGTGGAGTCAGGAGAGCCTGGACGCTACTCATGGGGAGTTCATTTTAGAGTCTAAGTCTAAGGTTTTTTATGAATGAGAAGCTTTCCATCTTTTTTTTTTTTTTTTTTTTTTTTTTTTTTTTTTTTTTTTTTTTTTGCCTGTGTGGTGATTTCGTTGCCTCTAAGGTATCACAGAAGCAAAAGAAGTAATTGGAACAGATTAGCAAACTACAAGACACAAGCAAGTACTTGTTTCAGTAATCAACTTTAAAAGGCTGGGATCCTGAGTATCCTTCAAGGTTGGTTCCTTCCTCCTCCCTGCAGACAGAGTAAGGAACATTTCCACTGAGACAACTTTGGAGTTACTGGAGTGACTGGTCTTGCTCAGGAGGCAAAATTGTAGCTAATGTATCCCAAGCAGGACCCAAATAGCTCTTAATTCCAAGTCAAAGGGCAAATTTGACGGTCTTTCCCATGTTTATCACTGCTGTTGGCTCCTCTTGTGTGTCTGTGTTGATCCTTTTAGATGATTCCTTGTGTTTTCTGTAGCAGTGCAGTGATGATTTGCACTCTGTATTCCTAAAAACCACGTACGGCCTCGCATCTGGTTGTATTATAAGATGTGTAAATAGACATTTGACCTCCACCTACTAAATAGTCCAGATGAAACTGAAGAATTGCCATGTCCTTACTGTTATTCATTCCTTGACCCAGCTTTTGTTTGTCATCTGCAGACTTTATCAGCAACAATACTGGCTCTTCCTCTGAACTCTGAAATATTATTGAATGGCACTGTCCACAGTGAGATCCCTGTGCTACTTACTACCTGTGCTGTGATCTCTCTTGGTGCTCCCAGACTATGTTCTTTGCTCCTTTGGGCTCAGTTTTCCATGTGGAATGGTTTCTTGGCCGTGTTCAAGCCCTAGGCTGGGTGCTGAATCAGTTTTTATAAAGTACTAGTTTAAAACTGACATTTTGCGAAGCGTACCCTGCAGAATTTTTCAGTTCATTCTGTCACCTCCACTACTTTCCCCCCAAAAAAAAGTTTTTCCCACAAATTTATAATCATGCAAACATTTTCAGCATTTAAGACTTGTATTCCATTTCAGCAAGAGGATTGATACTACCTGAGTTGTGAGCCTTTGGCTTTACAGCTGGTTGCATCTCATCACCACCTTATAATAATCTAATCTGTGTTGGCCCTTTTGTAGTTGCCCACAATTCCCTAGTTTTATAGAAATGTTGGTACATACAATATTCTCTGCAAATCCTCTGCTTTTTCAAGATTTCTTAAATAAAAACCATACAAGCTCAGAGCTCCTTGGACAACTCTTCAAAACTCTTCAGTGTAAATTATCGCAGATAACTAGTGACAGGACAAGGGGAAATGGCTGCAAGTTGCGCCAGGGAAGGTTCAGGTTGGAGATGAGGAGAAAATTCTTCTCTGAAAGGGTGGTCGGGCATTGGAACGGGTTGCCCAGGGAGGTGGTGGAGTCACCATCCCTGAGGGTGTTTAAGGAAAGGTTAGATATGGTACTTAGGGACGTGGTTTAGTGGGGAATAGATGGTGGGGGGATGGTTGGACTAGATGATCCTTGAGGTCACTTCCAACCTTAATGATTCTATTCTATTCTATTCTATTCTATTCTATTCTATTCTATTCTATTCTATTCTATTCTATTCTATTCTATTCTATTCTATCTCGTACCTGAATCCAGGGATAAGACAGTACAATAGTCAATGAACCCAGGGAGGGAGCGAGCACACACGTGTTCATAAATACATAGGTAACAGTGGGCATTATACCCATAGAAGGTGTTTGTGGATTCAGCACGGAGATTCTGGGCTGAAATTGTAGCCTGGCTGTATTCTCTCCAGGATGTTTTGAGGGCTGTAACAAGGTAAATGAAGTGGGATCAGGCAACTGCCTCCGTGTGTAACAACTCTGCATAATCTACTGTTTTCTGCTCCACATCCAGAACCCAGAATGGCTCCAGGAGAAGCTATTAAAGCCTTGACCTGCTTCTACCAGGCTTCCCTTCTTGTGCCACAGCTTGAAAAGGGCTACGCACCAAAGTGGAGCTTTCTTTAAATGCCGCTAAGGCTTGGAAACGAAAGATTGCCGTGAGGTAAGAGTCCATAAATGAGAGAATTCTTTCCCATATTTTGTTTGTACTTTGGCAGTGTTTACCAGCTCATCCTTTGTATTTTGAGCCTTAGAAGAGAAGTTTGACTATTTTGATGGTTAGTGCTTTCTGCAGACAGTAAGAAACCAAACTGCAGATGAATCTCCAAACAATTAATATACATTTCTAGAGGAGACTACTGAAAGGTGCACTATCTTTATAAGGAAAAAAGGAAAAGCCCACTCAACAATTACTTTTCAAGACAAACATTTAGGCAATTTGCCAGAAAAACATAAAATGCTGTCCATCATCTGCAATGTGCATCTTGCTCTTGCAGCTTGTCCCAGTGACTGCTTTCAAGCCTTTGAATAAAACCTAGAAAAAGTTGTAGTTCAAGAAATAGCCCTGGCAAGCTTTGATTCATTGCTTGTGTTCAGGATTTGTGAGATGTACTATAATTGCATATGTTATTACTCTTGCAATATTTTGTATTACGTTACTGAATGTTTATAGACCAAAACTTTATAGACAGATAGAAAGCAGCCTGAGAAGGAGAGGAGACATAAATCAAGGTATAAAACTGCCCTGAATAATATTTTATGTTTCACTATATTGACCTGGAAATACAGGATAAAGACATTTTCCACTGGTGCACTGTTCCTTTCTTGCTTTCCCTCTGTGTCTGTTTCAGCCTTGTTGGAGTTCTTCATTAAATCCAGAATCTGTATCAAATGAGCTGTAGTATGCTGCAGCACATAAAGGTTTCAAAGCAACAATTACTCTATTATTTCAGCAGAGATTACCTGTTTGAAATGAAACCCACACTGAATCCTTTCTGACCTGGTCCTTATTGTGATACTGATAACAAGCCACACTTTCCAGTCTTTATCTTACCTCCTACAGGGTAATCTTTTCTTCTGGAGCTTAATTCTGCTAATAGCACCCTTGACTGGTTGCCAGACAACAAACACAAGCAGGTGAAAAATGAATGGCTCCAGTCTGACCGCTGATAACTGCTACAGACTTTTTATTCTCAGAATTCCCTCCTAAATATATAAGTTGACTGGTGGACAATCAATTACATTCCTTGTATGCTTCTCTCTCCTTCAGACTGGTTATTCTTTGCAAGAAATTGTGATGATCTTTTCTACAGTTTCAGATTCTTTTTTTTTCCCCTCCTCCAAACAACAGTAAATAGTAATTCCAGATGGTAGAAATTACGTTTAAATTAAACCAGTTAATACAGGGAACGTATGCTTATCTAATTCCCCTGTTTTAAGTGGTAACGATATGATGGAAATGGGTAAAACTGATGTGCAGTGAAGGTATGCAAAATAGTTTGAGATTGTAAAATGCTTCTTTCCCCCCCCCCTTCTGATTTACTGTCCATGAAAATGAATTATAGACTCGTGAAGAAAACAGAAGTTTTTATTTGCTGAACTCAATAGGCTGCTTTCTGGGGACTTGAACTCTGCAAAGTGCTGAAAAAAAGATTACTGCATTCCACGGACAATTTTTCTGTTTGAACCAAACGGGAGGGATGACAGTACGCTGTGCTCTGCCTTTCTGTTTCCCAAAGAAAATCTCAGGACTGTTCATTGTTCCTCTGCTGTGTGCGGAAAAGTCAGTCTCTGAAGCACATGCTCCAAAACTTTACTAAATTATGCCTTTGAGCCTGGCCTTAGCTTTAAACAGTTCCTTTCAAAACCAGTGAGAGCAGAAGATCCTTAGCACCTTGCAGGTTTGGCCGGTATGTGAATCAAAGCCATAATCAGAAAGAGGATGGTGTGAATGGGCCGTGCTCGGCTGAAATCGGTGAACACACATTAATTTACACCAGCTGAAGATTTGGTCGGGGGTTCGTTTGTTTTTTCCAAAGTGATTTTGCTTTTACCATTTGAGTATACGATTGTAAGGTAACTAGTTAGTACTGAGGGGGAATATGGTTGGCTTTGCTGGAAAATATAAAAGTATCCACTGTTCCTTCAGGGAAATCATTTTAATAGATAACAGCATGTTGTACAATGTTTCATCAGTGATATTTAGATCTAAATTAGGAGCAGTTGTGAGATGGGTTGCCGATTTTCTTGTGATAAAAGGGAAATAGTTCAAGAAATATAGACCAGATGTTATCTTAATCCAATCCTCATGTACAAGAGCACACTATGAGACAGTAATAATAGTCCCTTCTACCTGTTTCTAATTTTCCTGCTCTGAAACACCCCCTGTGAAAAACAGATTAAACCAACACATCATTTATGAATCGGCACTAGGTGGGTTTGAGTTTGTATGGAATGCAGCATGCGTGGCACAGACCAGAGGGTGCAGCCACTGGATTTTGAAAGATGTTTAAAAATGCTCGTTTGACAGTAACATTTAAGACAGCAGCTCTTAGTGATTTAAAAGCAGAGTAGCCAGTTTGGGTTTGAATCAGGCTTTTGGTTCAGCATATCCCTACACAGTTTCAAATTTGTCATCGGTGTTTCTAGGCAGTATATGTTATACAATCCTCAGCAGGCCAAAAAAGAGGGGGTTGATCCTCAGCTGCTGTAAATCAACACTGATCCATTGATTTAGATGGAACTACACTGATTTGTACCATCTCATGGTCTGGACAAAGTGTATTAACTTTCCCCATGAAAATCCTTCGCAACAAAAAGCTCCATTCACAGTCCTACTGGATAAGCAGTAACTAATGTGTCTCTGTTCTCGTAATAATGTTTAATACCTGCATCATTTCCTACTTGTTGGGGCAGTTGAAACATTATTCTTTGCTTTGACGTAAGAAGTTGAGTGCAGTGCATTTGTAATATTTGGGACAACTTTTCCATAACTCTCTGTCTGAACTAAAACATTTTGCTGGAACATTCATGTCTCTTGGCATGAAGATGCCAAGGAGGCATTTGGGCAGCTGTCTAGCGACTCAGAAGACAAGACTTTTATTTTTCTTTTGAGGAACACAGTCATATGAAAACACTTTCTTCAGCATTATTCAGAACTGTAAGAACTACAGGGTTTTTTTTTGTTCACTGGAAATAACAATAACTGTGAGGATAGCAACAATACCAACAACAGTGTTAATGCGACTGCTTTATCTAGAGTAGACACTTTCACATTTTGGACTATACCAAACTATGTTTCAAATAGAGTAAAATCCTGTTTTCCAGATCAGATATTTACATATTTCTATGAACAGAGGAAACAAGAGCAGGCGATGAGACAATTAATCTTCAGAGACTGCCCACACAGCTGGCCGGCTGCGGCAAGGACTGTGCGAGGATGTAACCAAAGTTTTCCATTTGAAACGACCTCCTTTGCTCCTCATGTATTTTTAAAATGAATGTATAGCATTGCGAGTGGATTCACCCCTCTGTTGGCTTTTGGTTTATTTTATGGTATTTTCAATAGCTTTAAAGATAAATGGGCAATCTTGTGCTGGAAAGAATGGCTCTGAAGGGCCAAAAGAGAGTATAGGCTCACACTGGAGAGCTCATGGATTCCCATAAAAGATTCATAATCTGACTGTGGATCTATAAAGACTCACGGGTGATGTGTCAACACATCAGCGAAAAATTGTTCAGTATTTCTGTAGGAGAGTATTTTGGTGTGTTTTAACCTGTTAATCCAACAGCTGCCATTTTATTTATATTGTGTCTGTACCTCAAGGCCCTACTTAACTTTTGAGGGTTTAGTTTTGTTCGATTCTGTACAAATGCATGTGCTGAAATGCTCTTGGGTCAGGCAGTGTAGTAAGATGAGATAGGTGGATCATCAGGAGCAGGAGGGGATGGGATCATAAAGGAACGGCACAAGAAGATGCCGTTGTCACACACCCTGGGCTGCTTACATCAGCGGGAAAGCTGTCCTTCGGGATAAGAGTGCTTACGGAAAACTTGATGGATGAGAGAAGTTAATCAGAGACTAGAATGAGGGAAAGAAAAATGTAGAGTGGTTCAAAATAGTTACAGGAGAGAGAATCCACCTGGTAGATAACCTGTGCATTGGGAAAGCTTGAAACGCCACGGCAGCAGAGATGAATACACACATCTAATCAAAATGCAAAGTGCAGTTTAGAGATCTCGGTGCTAAAAGGCACCGGTGGTGGTGGTAGTGGGCTATGCAGGTTAATACTGGAAGCGTGTTATTAGTAATGACCAAAGACCTTTAGCCTCCTGCCTGAAATCTTTTTTTACTGTATAGAACGGGAAAGTAAACTCTATCATGTTGGGCTATTTAGTAAGCTATTAGTGCATTCATCTTTTCATCATTTGACAGGTGGAAGTAGTAGTCCAGCTTTTAGTTTTAATTATAAGGGATTCCAGATGTAGAATAGGACATAAATTAAAACCAGATCTACTCATATGTCTTTTCAAAGTAAGCCAACTTCAAGGTATCTGCTTTTCATTTCAAAATGTTATTAAAGCTATTACTAAGAAATTCATAGTCTTAGCATGCTCCAATAATTGACACCTTTAAAGTGACTAAACAGATTTAGAGTGTGCAGAAAAGTAAATTTGTCTTAGAGAATGACTCTAATCATCCATTTACATATAACGGACAAATCAGTGTTTGTGTTTCGAAGGGCCGGGTGAGCAGCCTGTCTAGATGGCTCTTTTTCACTACTTCTCCCGCCTTGCCCAACTGCTGGGTGTTAGGTTGTTTCCACGATTATGCTACTGTGCAAGTAAAGATAAAGAATTCAGGGCTGATCCAAAGCCCGTGGAAGTCAATGCGATTCTTTTGATGAGCTTTCCATCATAGTCTCCTCCTCTCATGTTGACTGAAGCTATGTTACATTATGTTGGACGTTGCATTTTTTTAAAGAAAATTAAATCCAGAACCGATTTTTTTTTCTAGTGATAGTGTTCTTAAACCCCTAGCTGTGTAAAGAAACCTGCAGATTTCTTTCTAAAAAGCCTTTCTTTCCCCAAACCTATTTATCTAGCGATACGTTACAACCACGCAAATAACGCTGTACGTCTGACTTCATAAAAAGTCTGAGGTTTCCAATAATTAGAATGATAGCTGGCAAGTCTGATAAATTAGAGAAATAACTTGTTTGGTGTAAACTGAGCCTGTTTCTGAGGCAGAAATGTTAGGCTTTTATCCTCTGGAGTGTGATTGAAAGGGTGAGAAGTTAATTTGGCAGCTTCGCTTCTATGGTTTCATAATGTTTCTCCTCCCCCCTCCCCTCAGCTTCAGGGAAGGACTGTGATTTCAGTACTTTGCGCCTGCCCTCATACAAGGCAAGAGCATGACCCGAAACGAAACCCCTCTCCCCAGGGCACATCCTGAGCAGTAACAGCTTGGCTCAAGTGTTTCTTATGAACAGCCGTCCAGAGCACTTGATCTAAATCATGCCATTTCCTTCACAGTATGGCACAGTTAACAAGTCAGTGCATCAACACAATCTGCAGATGGCAGTTCAAAAGGTGCACGTTCCCCAGCAAGATAAAGGGCAATGAGTTCCATGGGTTAGCTCATTACTTGGATTCAGGCAGGGGCTCCGTAGGGGTGTGAGGGAGGAAAAGGGGGCAGGCAAACCTTGAGAATGCATGTCTACACAAATAAAGCCAGCGTTGCAAGAAGCATGTTATTGAAGTAAAGTGCAAACAGCTTGCAGAGCATAGTTTCCTTCCGAGGTGGCTTGCCTCGCCTCCGAAAAGCAAGAGGAAAAGGGGAGTGAAACTGGTGGCGATGTGCAGCGCCTGCGTGCCTTCGTTTGTCCGCAAGGCCTGGCAAGTGCAACACCGTCTCCCGAGCAAAGACCCAAAGTTTAGAAGAGGTGAACGAGCTATCAGCAAGGGCCTGGGGCTCGTGGTTGCTCTGCATCCTGCTTGGGAAGGAACCTGTCTTCTGGAGCGTTGCCGAAGCGCTTCTAGAGAGCAGTGTGTACTCCTGCACAAATTACATTAGAGCTAAACGTCCAGTGAAGAATCTCTGAGACATATTAGTCCTTTAGACTTCAAAACAAGCTTAAATTGGAACCATATTGCCGAAATACTTCTTAGCTAACATTTATATTACTTCAGTTACCAAATCCAGACTAAGTCCCAGGACTCGGCAGGGGAGGACATAATATATTAGGAAGTAAGATGGGGGTGTGCACTTCTGGCCTCCTATTTTATATAAATGTACAAAAAGTTTCCTCACACTAGCAAGGAAATGACTACAAGGCCCTAAAATGCCGATTTCCAGCGGCAAACGAGGGAAGTCCGCTGCCCCTCCTCCCCTCTCTCCCCTGACCATTCTGTGTGTGCCATGCCTTGGGGATAGTTTGGATTACTTGGAGTAAGACTGTTGCATAGAAGCTCAGGTATCAGAGCAGATAATTATACACATATAGCTAGATACAGCAAAGGTCTCAGTGAATTGTCAGAGGATGAGATACATCTCCGGAGACCAAACAAGCCTCCCCTATACTGATCTTTGTAAATGAATCTCTTTGGGAACTATCAAGATGGTGCTTTACCACGATTTTCACTGCTAAGGAAAAAGGAACGCTTCCAAGCTGTTTGTTTTCCAGGTTGTATCAAAAGCTGGCAAGTGAAGATTTTTTTTCTTTCTGTGCTTATGTTGGTGTGAATGCACTGAAAGGCGCTAACATATGTGCTGATCTCTGGGTTCCTGCAGAAGAGAAGTTCAAGGCAGGTTAGGTAAGAGAGGAACAGTAACCCCCCTTCCCCTCCCCGTAACTTCAGATCTACAAAGGCTGACTTTCCCGTGAACTCCCTGGTCTACATGGCAATTCTTTTGGAGAAACAGTGCTAAAACTGGGAAGGACAAATCCTGAGTGGCTGCTAGGCAGAGGTGTGTTGAACTAAGTTCATTCCTTGTGTAATTTGATTGATTTAGTAGAATTATGCCGGAGAGAAATTTGGCTTCAGGCTTTTGGGTGATGTGTCATGTTTCTTTATTTAACTTATCAAACAGGTGCGTAGCAACAGCATCTTCCACTGGTTTATCCAGAAATCTTTGCTTCTTTCTTTCATTATCTGTTCTTTAATATCCTTCCAAGCTATGCCGAGTGTAAAACTGAGCCAAGACTTGAGGCTGTGCCCCACCGGGACACACAGGTACGCAGCACGTTTCACGAGGCCCTGTATCCATTTCTTTCTTACAACAGTACCTGGTTAATTGCTGTTTTTCCCAGTTCAGTGAGATAAACGAAGGATAAAGAGCTGTGAGTCTCAGAGATATTTCTGGATTGGGTGAATTCAACCTTAAGCTAAAGCAGCTGAAGAGGACTTCGATGGTAAGGAGCTCAACTTCATTTCATTAAAAATGTCCCAACTTCTGCTGAGATTGGCAGAAAACAAGCGAGCCCCAAATGTTTCAGTCCTGACCTGACAGGCAGCAGTCTGCAGCAGTGATTGAGGCTGTTCGCAGCCGCTGCACAGTGTGACTTCTCTAGACCACATTTTAAAAGCTGCAGTTTCTGTACCAGAAGTATCTTTGCTCAAACAACAAGTCTAGGACATGCACAAGTCTTCAGACACTGCAAAGCAGCTGTTTAGTTCTCCCTGTTGGGCAGCAGCCTTCAAAATATTTTTCTCTGCTGCCTAGAGCAGTGCCCTGAGCACTTTCAGTGAGGTGGCTTGAATGCGGTAGGGCTCTGCCTTGGCTCAATAGATCCTGTTTCTCTTCCAGAGGTATCTTTGATATCTCAACTTAGAATCATAGAATCCTAGAATGGTTTGGGTTGTAAAGGACCTCAAAACCCATCTAGTTCCAACCTCCCTGCCATGGGCAAGGACACCCCCCATCAGCCCAGAGTGCCCAAAGCCCCATCCAACCTGGCCTTGGGCACTGCCAGGGAGCCAGGGGCAGCCACAGCTTCTCGGGGCACCCTGTGCCAGGGCCTCACCAACATGGTGCTGTGCTGTACGTCACGTGTACCAAGATTGTAAGAAATACTCTTTTCTGTTCCTTTTCCAGTCTCTCCTAAGAAGACATGAGGAAGGACAAATGTGCAATCGTTGTGCTCAGCCTTTCCTGTATACAAAGGACAAAGCCACGTGCCCTGTGTCTTGTCATTGGTGTGGAGCACAGCTTGCCCATGTAGATGGTGGAGGGCCTCATTCGTGAGATCTATGGCAGCCACAACCTGCCTAATCTCTTATCTCTGCAGCTGTATCCTTCACAGCCACTGCTTGCAGAGAAAGTGTTGTTTGCTTTCTTACGTTACACCTTAAGTTCAGTCCTGTGAGGTACACCTGACAAACAAATGTGTGTGACTTATGAGAAGGATTATATGACATGGTTGCTTGTAATAGCAGCAAAGAGAATTTACTGAATTAAGTCTCTTCATCTTCATCTTCCTGTGATTTCCCTCCTAATGATGGATGTCAGAGAAGAATATGGTTTATTCCGGTAGTTCTTACTGATCAGCATGCTCATATTTCTTAGAACTACAGCGGAAATCTCTGGTGTTGTGTTGAAACAGAATCTCAGACCCTCACAGTGCCTTAGTCTCGCAGAAAGCATTCTGCATCTTTATCAAGAAACATCAGGGTTATGATAGCACTGAGAAACCGTGAGGGTGGGGACTCTGGTGTTCAAGGAGCCATAGACTGAGACCTGAAATAAAGAGATCAATCTCACATAGGCAGTCTGCAGCAGGGCTAGCGCACAGACCTGGGTCTCCTGCCTCCCAGGCCCATGCTTTCATTGTGAAATCACTCAGTTCTTTCAGCTGCATCTCCAGGCTCCATTCTTAGCACTGTAGTTTCTCTGTCCCTCATGGAAACCCCAGGGCTGGGCTTCACAGACTCTCTGCAACTCTATCCCTTTGGACTGTAATTGATTTGGAGTCAGGTGGTGGTGTAACATAAGCTGTATGGAATCTGTTGGTGAAGTTTATGGCCATTCAGTTATAAAAAAAAAAAAAAAAGAGAAGGAGGAGGAATATAGAGGGGGAGTAGGAAGTGAATTGAGTTTGAGTTCTGGGATTTGAAGATGTGGTGTTTTGCAGTCCAAGAACAAAAGCTTGTAGAGGCCTTGGGTGTGGAGAAATCTGTTACCAGGTCATGCACCACGGTCCTGCTGAGCCTGGCCGTCACAGCCTGTGTGTATACAGAAGAACCTACCGAGAAACGCCTCTCCGCAGTGCTGGTCAGCCTTTGAGTCAGTACGGAAAAGCAGAGAATTGCGGAGGGAATGCAGAGAATACTTCAAGAAATAACAAGAAAAAAAAAGATAAAAAAAAAAGTGCCCCATTGCTCGCTCTTCACTACCTGGCTGTGTGGCTGCTGTAAATCACTGACCTGTCTCCTCTCACCTAATTTCCAGGGTTTTTGTGTAGCAAAGGAAGATCTTCCAGTGCGGCTCCTCGGTCCCTTGAGGTACCACAGGCAGCTTCACGTTATCTCCAGATTTGAACAGCTGATTCTAGACTGAAAGTCTTGGAATGAACTGGGAAGATCTCCATAGACGGTACTGGATTTTCTGATTTGGCAAATTCATCTGGGAGGATAGAGATGACACGCCATAAAATTGTTCTTTCTGTGACAAAAGAATCCCTTTCACCAGGTTTTGTAGAGATTTGAAGATATTCCTGAAGGTGCAAAAAATTCTAGAAAAGATTTCTTACCCGGCTGGTGGGCTTCCCCTGTGAGTTACACTGAAAACCCCAACACTGTTATGTGATAAGCATTACGTGGCAAGTCTGCGATAAGCAAGGCCGTAACTTTGTACAGGTATCCCCGCATTGCTAAAATCAAAATAAACAGAGTGAAAAAGGCTGCTGCTCAGATCATGACAGTATGTGAAGTACTGTGAGACAAATACTCGTAGCTTTTAGTGCTGATTTACTGATACAAGGGAAGCAAAGGCCGTGTGAAGCAGTAATATTTGTCAACAGGCCCATTTGTACAGCTAGAAAAAAAATGGGGAGGCCTTTGAACACACAGTCGAGGTATTTCCTCTGTTGCTGTCATTACTGTAATTGCTTTCCAGGAGGAAGAGAGGTAGCAGTTCTCACCCCAGACTGTAGGCAGACTGTTCTGTCTCCTTCTGGGCTATTGGAGCAGTCCTTATCTTGCACAAAATGCTGTCTCCCAGGGTGGTTATGGAGAGCCATCCTGCTGCTGCCACAAGTGGAAATACCACTCTTGTATGCGAGTGAAGTGTGCAGGATAGAAAGTAGCAGCTGAGGAGAGAGAAGGTTTGCCTTTAAGCACTTTAAGCCCTCACTAAGGAGTGATACCTAAATTGCATCAGCTCCCTAGACATCCTAGGAGACCTCAGGTCTTTGATTACTCTCTTGTGGCACATATTTTTCCTTTGCCTCTCAGAGGCTCCTCCAGCCACTACTAACAAGGGAAGATTTCCTCAGGAAGGGGTGAAATGTTTCAGTCTCTCTGCTATAACGTGACCCTCTTTTTACTGTGAAAGTGGTGAGGCCCTGGCACAGGGTGCCCCGAGAAGCTGTGGCTGCCCCTGGCTCCCTGGCAGTGCCCAAGGCCAGGTTGGATGGGGCTTTGGGCAGCCTGGGCTGGTGGGGGGTGTCCCTGCCCATGGCAGGGGTTGGAACTAGATGGGTTTTGAGGTCCCTTCCAACCCAAACCATTCTATGATTCTAAGTCACTGTCATGTGTACCGCACACAGCAGGATCCCCATGCAGAGCAGCTTTGGGGTGATCTTTCTGCCCCCGTGATGGGTGAATACCGGTGTTCCAAGCACTCCTGGACTGTGCATTATTCTGTACCCTGTTATCCTGTTCTACCTCAGTGGAAAACGAGATGTAACAAGGTTGAAACCTCTTAATTTCTAGTGAAAACTAACCTTCAGTAGAAAGGTATAGATCGGTAACTGAAAACTGTAATAGGAACTTCTGAATTACTCTATGGCTTTCTTAACAGAGGTTATAGTTTTCCATTGCATTTTGATGGACACTTACCACATCTGTAACGTGCTGCTTCTTTGCCATTAAGCACTACCAGATTCTTCCATAGGGGTGATATTTTTTTAAAGAGGAAATACTGATGTCCCATGTGAAAACAGGAAACTCCATGAATGTTTTACAGTGAAATTTTTCCGCTAGGGAAACATTCATATTTTACAGTTTGCAAAATGTGTGGGACCATAAGCTGTAAAACTGCTTGGAGAACCACAACTCCTTTGTACTTTAAAAATAGACATAAAAGTAATTTCTCCAGAAAAAAAGATCGTATTTTTAAAGGTGAATATTTGTAGGGCTTATAAAAGCTATCGGTCTGCTCTTGGAAAAGGAATGATAATATTTAAAAAGGAAAAGGCAGATTGTGGTGAGTCTACTGCGACTGAATCATCTCTCTAGCATGTGCTCAACTGAACCAGCCATGGCGCAGCTGCACGAGGATGTGCAACATTCCCACGCGGTGTGTCGGCCTCAGGTTCCTCTCTTCACCCAGAGATGAGGGGACAGGAGACATGGTGCCCAGAGATGAGCAGGCAAGTGGTGGAGAAGGTCATGAAGAAACTCAGGCTATTTTGTTTCTCCCACGGTGTACCAACCAGCGGAGCTGAGCTGGAATGAGGGAAAAGCAAGCTGTTCTGGGCACAGGACTGTCATGTTTCCCTCCACTCCGCAACAAGTGGTGAGCAGGGAAGGGGTCACACTTTATTCTCTCAGCTCCTAGGGAGCAGTGCAGGAATGAGCGCACTCAAGGCTTTGCGCCAAAGCTCAGTCTCACTTTACTGGCTGTGTCATTCGTAGTGAATGAGATTGACACTTCTCTTTTTCTGTTGGGACCAGCTGGTCCATAGGCAGGGCTGTGCAGGACCTGACAGGGGTGGTCTTTAGAGCTGCCCGTGGGGTTTTTAACTGACACTCTGTGCCATGGGTCAGCACAGGGATGTCATCGTAGGATGTCAGGGAGTATTCCTCTGCCTCTGGATGTGCTGTAAAGGCAAGCAGCTGCAGTGATTGCCTGAGGCCCATGGTATTTGAAAATGGGGTGAGACATCCAGTGCATGAGTGGGGAAATGGAGAGGTGGGGACCCCCCAGCATCTAGTGCTGGCTCTGGCTCTCTGTTGGTAAGATGAAAAACCGGAGGCAGGATATGTTCCTCAGCAGCTTGTCTGAATACTTAAGTGGACCAGGGCAGGTTCTAGTTCTAGGCAAAGCAGTTGCCTTGGAGCTGCCAGACTCCTTGGTCCTGCTGCCTGCTCCGTGGACGCCAGATCCCTGCAGAGCCAGCTCTTCCACTACTGCTTCAGCAGGGAAGTTGGGGTGTGTGGAGGAGGTGGCCTTTCCCAGCAGCAGCAGTTATCTTGCTGTCCTCTCCTTCCCTAGCAGCAGGAGCAACAAACCTTACTCTTTGCAGCTCTTTTCTTTCCTCCCTGGCTTTCAGCTCTACCTCTCTTGCCAGGCTAGAGAGGCCAGTTCCTGGCATAGCCTCCTCTATGGGTGACAACATTCACTCTCCTCTGTGGCAGAGGACACTTTATCTGACTCGTAATGTGATAATGACGTCCTGTTTATCAAAGTTGATCCTGCCATTTCATATGGATAGGAATGTACTTTTCCATGTGCTACTCAATCCTAGTATTGTTGAATAGTGTAATATTCTGGTCCACTGTTTGTTTACAGCTGCCTTTCATCTTCAATTATCCACTTAATTTTAGCAGCGGAGAACTGACTGATTCCTGTATTCTGGCCAAATCCTGCTTGTTTGGCTCATGTGAGTAATCTAAGGAAGTCTGACACTTTGTTCCCTGATCTGTCTGGGAATGCTTGCATGACAAGTGGTCCCCAGGCATGAGACCCATGAGCAGGAGTAGAGTCCTGAGGCTGAGACCCATCTTCCTTTCATTGCATAGGCACTGGGCAAATGCACCAGTCCCAGCGTGTGACTCTAGCTCTAGAAAGTCATCCTGTTCTTGGCCAGCTGGATACCATTAATTTTTACAGGCCACTGGTACATAGTGTGGAATATACCAGCTGCCTTTCCATTTTCAGGGAGGGGTGAGACGAGGCCTCGGGCCGTTCCAGTTGGCCAGCACTCCTGAAAAGGGCAACTAGATGAGCTGGAAACATGCAAAGTGAAAAACTTTCCCAGTTCTTCTGTGCAGCTGTCATCGTTAGCACAAACAGGCTGGTGCTGCCAGAGCTGCTGGGCTACCCACTGCTGAGACTCATTTTATCCCAAATCGCTGCCCTGCTCTGCTGACAAATGTAATTCTTTTGGATGCCTTAATTTAGCTGAGCTACGGAGTACTGACAGCAATTTATCTCAGGATGGGGATGCAACTGCTCCATTTTTCCTACCTTTGTGCATGCTTGAAGAGATCTGGGATATAAGTCCAGAGCTCTGAACGTGGACCAGGGTGTTAAGTGTGAATGTACATGGAATAGGGTGAAGTATGTGAATTCAGAATAAATAGTTTTTTTTCTGTTGTATGCCACCACTGCTTCCACAATGGGGTCACCACCTGAGGGAGCAGGGCTGGCCAAGGTAAAAACTTCCTCTGGACCTGGCATACATGGGTCCAGTTTTCTGAACTGTTACAGATTTTCTCTGTGAACCTCAGGAAGTAACTTAGATTCTCTGTGATTCACTGTCGTGTAACATAGTGGTAACAGCCTGACCTTTCATCACTAATGCACATAAAAGATAATGAATTAAAGAAATGTTAAAAGCCAGCAATTATAATGTTGAGAGCCCAAGGGAAAGGAGAATCTGCCCTGAGGAGATGAATTAATTGGGAAGGACTAAAGTAAATGGATGAGGTAGTTTAGGTTTGGGGATGAAAGAGACAGAGGTATGGACAAGGTGGGGAAGGGAGATGTGGTTGGAAAATATTTGGCAGATGTGGAAAGAACATGAAGGTGTTGGAACTAGAGTCATAAGGAGGGGAAAGAATGGGAGAGCCGGAGGGGTAAAAAACCTCTGGAAAAACCCCTAAGTTTTGAAGAGAAACAGCATCATTCTAGAACACTGTTTTGAGCACCTGGGCTAGAAACTGATGAATATTAGGGTGTTGCGGGCTTGTAGGCTGCCCTCCCTGTGCACGCTGAGGTGGCTGTAGGAAGATTTCCTGCCCTGCTCACCCAGATCACTTGGGCTCGTTAACTGAAACAGTGCTGTAAATGTCCCAGGCTGAACTGCTTGTCCCCAGGGTCTATCTTTGTCTTGTTTATTTGTTGGTTTACTTGCATTTAGCTTGAACAAAGTCCTCATTGTCTGCTTTCACAGAATCTAAATATTTTGAGGTGTAAACTGGCAGTGTCTGGGTAGAGCAGTGGGTTTACGGTTTTGGAGGCTGTGCAGTGTTTGTAAATAAAGTTACAATGCAGATAGCAATAGCAATCATGACAATTAAGACCTCCGGTGCCTGAACTGAGCAGTTTGGCTGAGCTCTGACAATTTCTGTGGGCTGTAAAGACAAAACAGTCTCTTAACAACTGATCTGTGGGTCAGTTGTGTGAGTCTTACAGCTTCCAGCTATACCAGTCTTTTCCAATGTAGGGAGGGTCAAATGTAACACTAGACTTAAAAAGGCTCTAGCCAGGATTCAGGGCACTACAGAACTGTAATACAGGCATTTGTATGGACAAAAAATAATGGACATGTGCACAAATATGACTTACTTGGGAGGAGTCAACATGGTTCCTGTGAAGGAAGTCCTATCTTACAGATGTCTTGGAGTTCTTTGGAGGGACTGAAAAACAAGTGAATAAGAGTTACCTGATAGATAAAATCTGCTTGGGAATTCCAAAAGACTCCCACCCTCCCAAAAAATCTCCCATCAAAGACTTTTAAGGAAATTTTGCAGCCATGGACTAGGAAAGAAGCTCTTTTCATGGATAAATAACCAGCTTAAAACAATGGGATACAGAGTCTTGAAATAAATCAGATTGTGATAAACAGTGCAGAGTCTCGTTGGAGGCCGGTACCGAGTGGCATGGTCAGTGCTTGATCTGGCCACTGGACGAGGGGACAGAGTGTTCCCTTGGCACATTTGCTGATGACACCAAGCTGGGAGCAGTGGCCGACACACCGTAAGGCTGCGCTGCTGTTCATTGAGACCTGGACAGGCTGGAGAGCTGGGCAGAGAGGAACCTTATGAAATTCAGTAAGGGCAAGGGTAGAGTCCTGCACCTGGGGAAGAACAACCCCAACACCAGTCCAGGTTGGGGGCTGACTTGCTGGGAATGAGCATTGCAGAGAAGGACCCAGGAGTCTTGGTGGACAGCAATCTCTCCATGCGCAGCAGTGTGCCCAGAGGTGCCAAGGTGGCCAATGGTGTCCTGGGGTGCGTCAAGAAGAGCGTGGCCAGCAGGTCAAGGGATGTTGTCCTCCCTCTCTACTCTGTCCTGGTGTCCAGTTCTAGGCTCCCCAGTTCAAGACAGACTGGGAATGACTGGAGAGTCCAGCGGAGGGCTATTAGGATGATGAGGGGGCTGGAGCATCTCTTGTATGAGGAAAGGCTGAGAGAGCTGGGGCTGTTCAGCCTGGAGGAGGAAAGACTGATAGGGGATCTCATCAATGCTGATCAGTATCTACAGGGTGGGTGTCCAGAGGAAGGGGTCAGTCTCTTCCCAGTGGTACCCAGTGACAGGATGAGGGGCAACGGGCACAGACTGGAACACAGGAAGTTTCATCTTAATATGAGAAAAAACTTCTTCCCTCTGAGGGTGATGGAGCCCTGGGCCAGGCTGCCCAGAGAGGGTGTGAGGTCTCCTCTGGAGAGATCCCAAACCTGCCTGGATGCCATCCTGTGCACCCTGCTCCGCGTGATCCTACTCTAGCAGGGGGGTTGAACTAGATGATCTCTAGAGGTCCCTTCCAACCCCTGCCAGTCTGTGAATCTGTGAATCTGTGAAATGGTTGGTTCATGCAGTGAGAGAAGTTCACCAGTGGAGTCCTGAGCTGTTCAACGTATTCATAAGTGGTCAGTGAGGAGAGAACAAACAGTGAGAAAATCTGATGGTGAAGCAGGATTTTGTCAAGGGAATAAGGTTGTCGATAGATAGTGAAAGAATGTAAAAGATCTTGCAAGACTGAGTGACTGGTCAACAAAATCGAGGGTGAAATCCAACAGTCGTGACTGTGAAGAGATGCACATTGGGAGAGGTGATCTAGGCTTCACATTTAAAGTGAGAAGCTTTAAGCTGACCAGTGCCACTTGGGAGAAAGATACAATGATGACCACTAATTTTCTTGGCTACTTCTGTGAAAATATCAGTTCAACGCTCAGTAGCACTCAAAAAACCCCAAATCATGTTAGGAATTACTAGGAAGGGAGTGGAGATGAGAAGATCCTTACACTGTTACACAAATCAATTTTTTGCCTACTCATTTGGTGTGATAGACAATTCTAGACCCTCAAAACAAAAATACAGAACTAGAAAACCTTCAGAGAAGAACAACAGGGCTGGTAAATGTCTGAGATGGCAGTCAGGACTCACTAGCCTGGAAGAGCTATGAAGACTGACTGATGTGGAGAGTATCAATAGGGATCAGCTCTTCATGTATCAGAACGAGAGCGAGAAGGCAATGGGAGCTAATTCAGCTCACAGGAGTCCTGTTCAAACCAGACAAAAGAGGTGGGTAGTTCCTATCTGGAGCTCCTTGTCAGGGGATGTGTAGATGGATGCAAAAAACAGGTTTTAAGGGAGATTGTGCAAATACTTGGAGGAGAGATCTGTGAAATGCTTCTAAACAGAACCATGAAATCCACTAGGCTGAGCACCGTTGGAAGCTGGAAGAGCATTCAGGCAAGTATCATAAATTATTGCCCTGTTCTTACTCTTTCCTGGCTATCTCCTTAGTATCATTACTGGGAAAAGGATATTGATGCTCGCTCTGACCCAGTATGATGATTCTCACATTCTTGCCCATACGGGCTTTATGGGCAAACATCCACTGGACGTTCAGATTCGCACATTGAGTTGTACTTTAGTAGAGCAATGTCTAATCTCTGTGGTGAGGAGGCAGTTCAGCTCTGGATCTTAAATTCAAAACAGTGTAATCTCTTCAGTTTTTCACCATTCTAGGGTAGAAGGTCTCTATACAGGTCACCTCATAAAGAAGTTCAAAGGATGTTGTCCCTGAGAAACTAGACAGTATGGTCAATATTCTTGAAATAACAGTTTCTTGATGCACCTTTATTTGCAATTGGAGGTAACAGAAAATATCACTGCTTTTGTTTCAGGACTAAACTTTTTAGCTGATTGCATCTTGGCCTCTTTCAGCAGTGTATTTCTTCTCCCTACGGAGACTGGAAATGCTATCCACATTCCCTCCAATTCCTCTTAATTCAGAAAGCAAGCACAAGAACATGCTAAGAAGATTTGGAGAGTCTTTGTTAGCCAAAACAGTATTGGTTTTCTGACCTGCAGAAGGCGATGAGCCATCTAATGCTGGTTCTTTTGATTGAGGACGTTGTATCAACATAACATCGCTGGACTTCCAATCCCCATCTGCACTGTTTCTACTTTACAGTTTAGCCAATAAGTGCCTAATTTCAGTGAGGCAAAGTGAACCTATTCCTGTGCTGCATAAATATCCTTCTTAGCTGGAAAGATCAGAAGAGCGTACCTTGACGATAAAAGAAATTTTCTATCCCGGCCTGTTGTCTGCTGTTTCCATCTAGAAGGCACATTCAAAACATTTGAGAATACCTGCTGAAATTGTAACGAGCCTTTGGTGAATTCAGTACAGTTTCAGCTGGCAGCTCCTTGAGAAATGCTCAATATTTTCACACCTCTGTTAAAAAGGTCAATAAACGTTTACTTACCAGGACTTACCTGCAAAGGAGTTGTTCTCTTCCGAGCTTTGAATTTTCTGAATTCTGACAATACTCGTGAGGCATTTTTTCACTTGTTACTCTTCTGTTCTTTTTTAGAATTGTCCAGAGGTTCTGATTTCTTTGAAGCAACAACAAGGAAGAGTGGAGAGAAAATCACCTCTTTCATATGCTTTTTTTTTTACAAAGAAGACTTTTAATTAAGACTCATCCTGAATTCCTGTCCAACGAATTAACAGATTTCCACCGTAAATATTCAAGTAGTAAGTGTGTCAGTTATTTTTGCTTAAGCTCTGAAACACCAGGGACAGGATCGAGTTTAATAAACGGGATATATGGGAGACGCCATCACTTTAATTGCCTGGATTATGCAGTTTAGATCCTGTCCATGTTACCTATTGGAAAATAAGAGAGATCAAACCTTTTCAGTGCTGAGTGTATTGGTTTTGGCTTCCATATGTATCTAGAGTGGATGTTACAGGCCAGACCTCCAGACACCCAAGGAACATTGCTGCTTGTTTCAAGGAGGGGTTAGGTCATCTGGGGGAAAAATTCTGGAAGAAAATTCTAATTTTGATCATTTGTCAATTTTAATATGTTCATATATATGTTACATCATCATCAAAGCATACAAGCTGCCACATACAGACTTGAGAAGGAAGTTTTACAGCCATCGTAACACTTGGGAGCATGCAGAAGAATATATTTGTGATTTATAATCACTGGAAAAAGAAGAAACAGTTCCCTGGTTGTGCTGTAACTGTTACTCTTAGCAATGACCTGCGTACAAAATCTCTTCAGACCTTGCTTTCAGTTGTCTCCACTGTAGATTCCACAAAAACCCAGAGACCTAGAGGAGGGCCCTTGGAGTTTAAGATAAGGACACTTTTTATTTCATTTTTTTCACCCCTCAAAAGGAAGATTCACCATCCCCGTCTGGATTTTGAATATCTCAACAACTTTACATGTCTTTTCAACAGTCCTCCCTAATACCTCATTATAGAGTTGGTAGCAAGATATTGTCTTTCATCTGCTCATTCATTCACTTTACAGAAAGTACCTCAAGTTCTCTGTAAGGATATCTCACTAGGATTCTAGTATGGGCTTTTCTCTTTGACCTTTTCACAGCCTTGGGGCATTCACCAAGTATATTGTGGTCATGGTAGCTCATCTGAAGAGACAGGAAATATAGATCCAGTCATAAAGATGTTTCCATAGGCACTGCTATCCAAGAGACATCAACTGCCTGTATGGATACATGAGAAGCAAAAGCAGAATCCATGTGGGCAACACATCTTGAACTATAATTACCATATGGTAAATAGTCATTCTTTATTGTATTGTCAACAGTCAAGGAACCTGCTCTGATGTGGAGGCTTGGGGTATTGCTGACAGAGTTAATGGATGAATCTTGGGGGAATACTTTTTTCCCACTTGACACTCAAGTCACTTTTCTTAATTGTAAAAACATCTGTAAGAAGAACGGAATGAGTTGTAGGCCTTGACAGCTGATCTTCCCATGATTCATTCCACAAAGACAAACTTGTCTTATACTTGTTCTTTATCTTCATCCAGACTGTTTGCCAAGAGGAGTGTCTGAATTTTGCTTTAATTACAATATTCAATTTCAAATTTTCCGTCTGAAGCCTTTACTCCAAAAAGAGAAGGAAACCTTCATAGTGTGGCAGTAACAAGGTTTTTAAGAGTTATTTTGGCTAGAACCAGGGTGTTTAGGAAGGCACTTCAGGCTTTTCTACCTTTGTGAATAAGGTCTAAAGAGGAAAGCTGATTTTATCCAATTTCAGGTTGATACGAATTAGCTTCTGCATGAAGAGATGTAATTTTTACTTGGATGTTAATAGCTACAATGGGGCCACAGGCAGATGTTAACAGCAAGTTGTCTACACCTCAGCTACTTGTCTAGCTTCCAAAATAATGAATGAAGAGAATTATGGTGTATCAGTCTCTTCCCATAATAGTTGCCTAAAACAACTCAGACCAAATGTTCCCTGAATTATCTATTTCATTTGTTTTCCTGACAAGCTCAGAGGTAGATGTCTCCAACGTAGGTATCTAAAGTGACTTTAACAACATTACTCTGTTAGGAAGTTTGGTAGATTTTGTTCCTTTTCACTTTAATTGCTGCGGGGTAGCTCTGCAGTCTTTCCCTGTAGGTATAAATTAAGGAAGGACTCCCCAGTTTCAATTAGATTAGCTTGTCAAAAGAAGATTGATAGTAAATTGCCTCAAAGTATAAATAATTTCACAGGTATAAAATACTTAGTAGCATTTTATAATCTATTGGAGAAATGCATACCGAAACCAGCTAGCTAGATGTTGGACAGATATATTTGAACTGAAAATGTAACTTTTTTTAATGAAAGGAGTACTTAATCATTAAAGCAACCCAAGGATTGTAGCAAAAGGATTGATAGATTCCTCATCTTTTGATGTCGTCACATCAAGTCTGGCTGCCTTTGTGAAAGGTATGTGTCAGCCAGCTACAAGTGACACTCCGGTCAAACACAAATTATTGGGTTCAGCACAGGGGTAACCCAGTGAAAGTTAATGACCTGTGATATATAGGAAATCACACTGGATGATCTAATAGTTTCTTCTGGCATCACACTCTATGAATCTATGAATATGTATCCTCTGAGGCTGACTGCTAATTATATTCCTAAGCAGGGGAATAGGCAGAGGCTGCTTCAAAAGAAGGATTTAAGTTTATTTACTAGTATCCGTTGTTCTTCAGCTACACATTCAGATGGTTCACACCCAGCTTCTTTCCTTTCTTATATTTTCCTTTTTTTTTTTTTTTTTCCTTTTTCTTCTTTTTAAGGTCTCTGAGAGGAGCTGGCGCATTTGGGAAAGCGTGGTCACTGATAGCCTCCACTGTGACAATTTGGTGCTGTGAGAAGTGATTCACACAGTTCCCAAAAGGCACTGCCTTCCAGCACGTTACCACATCTTGGCAGCGTTTGAAGGGCACCCTGCAAGCAGGAAAGGCAGAAGTGGCGATTCAGAGAGCCGCAGTGAGTGGTAAGAAACCCTTTATGGTGGAATACGAAAACACAAAAGTACATGTACTTCTTGTGTTCAGGATGATTCAGATGATCAAGGGAGGTACAGCCCCAGGAACTGGGCTCATGTGTGTGTGTCTGGAGATGGCTGTTTTGGCTGCTTGTTGAGCAAAGTAAGGCTTTTCCCCACATTTATTTTCTGGAAAGAGAGTGGGAATCAGAAGAACTCTTAGAACCTGTGACCCATCCTTGTGCCATGCTGGGGCTGCCCATGTGTACTTACAACATCAGCTTCCTGTTGCTGGTTTTGTGTTGTTTTCCAATTGGGTGGGAATATTATCTTTAAACGGACAAGAAAATGAAAACAACTGACATACATGAAATCTCCTTCAAAGTAATAGTCAAGGAAGCAAAGATTTTCACAGGAGGGAAGGAATAATAACTGATGAAGAGGCCAGCAATCTGAGGCAAAGAAGTGGCTAGATTTGGAGAACGCTGGGGAAGTCCCATCTATTCACAAGCTCTGTTTATCCACACCTGTGGGTAAGAAATGCTGTCATCTGAGGAGTGGCCCCATATTACAAGAAGGTCAAGCACCAAGCAGACCTAATTAAAAGCTCATTACAAGAGACAATCTCCATTAGCATGCCAAGTTTCATGCAAATCCATTAGCACCAGGGCTCTCTTCGGAAGCTTTAAATTCCAGTCCTGTGCCCCAGGGACTGGAAACCGTGGCCGGTTAATTTGCCATTCTCAGTCTGTGAACATTAGGCACAGTCCTCTTACTTTCTGGATTATTTCACATTCCAGCAAATTAGTTTTATCCGTTCTGAGAACATTTTAACAAAGAAAGTTCTTTTGGCATCACATGGATAAAATAACAAGGGATAAAAGAATGAGCAGTTCCCCCAATCAGGAACAAATAACTTTAAATCTCTCCTGAAAATGCAGCCTTTCCTGTTATTCCCACCCCCCTTCCTTTCATTTATCTTTCGGCAGTCGGATTTTTTAATTACGCTTCTGCAGTCAGATTCCCCTCCCTCTCTCTTTATGATGGTGTTCTCAAGAGCCATGTTTTTTTCTTTGTGCCATTGTAGCAGAACTTGACTAAAGATCTTCAAACTTGTTAAGTATAAAAGTTGGTAAATGATACTATTGTTTGAGTTAAAGGTGGGGGGAGAAAGGGGGAAGGCAGTTTATCTGGGGTAGTTGTGGGGAGGGGGGAAGGTTTAAAAAAAGGGAAAGAAAAAAGGCTCAAATGAACTGAAATGGATCAAAGTAAACAGAGACATCTAAAAGCTTTTGTAAGTTAAAAGTGGCTATCTGTTGCAAGTCCTGCCTCATTAACTACTGATAGAAGCACTGTCTTGGCCTTCCGAGATAGCTAACGCTGACCGCCTATAACAAGATGAACTCTGGGTTATTCCCTCTTGCCCGTTCCCTGTGTTGCCGCGCACAACTGCTTAACCTCAACCTCTCCGCAAATGTTTATCCTCTCCACTAGGCACAGCAATGGGAGGTTCCATCCCTGGGCTGCAGTGCTCGCTCAAAGCAAGAAACGTAAGCTCCGAGAGGAGGAAGGAAGTGGGAGAAAGAAGGAAATATCCCCAAAGTCAGTGTCTTGCCTTGGGCGTCGGGCTTGCACCATTTTGACATATGTTTCTTGAGGAATGAATGGAGCGAGAGATGGAGCTCAGCCTCCCTGTTCTGGGTGACAGTATCCCCCACGCCGTCCCCATTCGGTGGGGGAAGCAAGCTGAAACTGAGAGGCTTGTCTAGGGAAGCAGGGAGAGTGAGGAGGGATGGGGAGGGGGGAACACAACACGATGGCTCTTTGACTAGGACCAGATAGGTCTCTGTGTAGAGTAATATTACAGCTCGCTCCCTCATAAACAAGCTGCATGCCGGCTTCTAAAGAGCCCATCTGGCATAGCTTTGAGAATGGCAATAATTACAAGCTGATGATGGACATGGAAGAAAAGCCCTGCTGAGCTAGCTCATAAGGAAGTACAGGCCAGGACTGTAGGGAAATTACAGGCTAAAACCCTTTCTAGTTTAGGCCTTTTGGTGTTCTTAATCACAGACTTTAAATGTTGTAATAAACACTGTTGCATTTTATTGACCAACTCCCATGACAGGCAAATTTTTTTTATTTTATTTTATTTTTACTATTTGTTAGTTCAGAAAGCGGTTCGAGAACAGTTGTTTCTTAAGACTGGGTCTGTAGATTTACTTCATGAGAAGCGATCCAAACAGCGAGAGTCTCTTTGGTTACTTTGCAATTAAAAAAGATCAAGAAAAGAAAGGGAAAAGAAATATTTTAGGAGTTCCGCTTACCCCTGTGCAGTGCTAGGTCATTGATAGTGTTTGCTTTGTTTTGAGACTATCACTGAGGAATAAAAGATCTAAAATGAGTTGTTAAGTTTTTAGGTGAAACTCCTGGTTTTAGGTGAAATGCTGGCTGTAGGATTTCACAAGAAAAAAAATTTAGGTTTTAGGTATGAGAGGTACGGGACTGATCCTGCGATGATCAAACCTCATTTTCACAGTGCAAAATGGAGAAGACATTTTCACAGTGGAACCAGTGAAACGTGAAACACGGCAGCATTAATGCCCAGTTTAAGGCACCTGACAGGGTTGTGATTTTCAGAAGAAGGTGCCTCTGGCACCAGGTTTCTCAAGTATGGATTTAAGAATCACTAAACTTTTGAGAATGTCACCACTTCTGTGTCTCTAAATGTCTATGTTTCGGGTATATATTTACTCTGTGGCTTTGTACGCGCGTGCACGTGGCAGTGCCATCTCTACAGACTATAGATGGACATGGACTATTTCTATGGATAGATAGTGGTGTGCAGTGGAGCTGTGACAGTTAACACCAGCAAAGGTTCTGCTTCAGAGAGCCTACTTGTTTTCCCAGACTAATTTCATTCTCCTTTTCCTTCTACGGAGTCTAGAAGATCAAGAGTTAAACAGTTCTGTGAGTTTTATTTGACTCGAGTGCAATAAATCTCCCAGGGTGACTGATAGACTGATAACTCTCAAAATCCATTCAGTACTTTGTGTGTCAAATCCACAGTGAATACGGAGTGTTGGGAAAGGTTTTGTTTGGGCTTTTTTTGGTTTTGTGTTTGGTTTTGATTTTTTTTTTTTTTTAGTTTAAGAACATCGGCCACGTATTAGAAATGCTGCATAATACGGTGGGTTGGATTTCCTGATCCAGCTGAATCCTCTAAATGTGTCTGTGTTTTTACAGGACACATTCTCGCATGAGAATCTAAATAGTAGAACATTCTGTTCCTTCAGATAAATGTTTGCCTGCAGGTATAGCTTTGTGTTTGTAAATTGTTTCATGTTGGTCCTATTTCTGCTGCAGTTCCCTTTTCACAGATGTTTAAAAGTTTCTGTTTTACTTGTAGCTGTTTGTATCCCAGCATTTCATAACGCAGACCACTCAGTTTTCCTGATTACCATTTGATTATTTGTTCAGGCATCAGATTTTTTTCTCTTTTTGTTGCAAAGTTGAAGGAATGCAGGGTCAGGGAGTGGAAATTTACCTATCCGAATGCAGCTCTCTGTTCTTTCAAAAACTTCCTCTGGCTTCTTAATCTGAAACTTGCTTGTCAATGTGCAATGATTTCTTTATATTTAACTGTCTCTTTCCAATACAGACTAGAATTGTTCGTAACAAAAGAAGCATGAATTGGTGGAAACTATATATTAAATGCAAGACTATTTGTCTAGTTTTCATTAGGTTGCTGAGTGAGAAGCCCAAACTCCGCTCTTTTCCCAAGGTACTCGGATATCCATGAAGTGCCTTCATCCCGTAGCCTTGTTTCCTCTCCCAGTAAACCAGCTTTCCAAAAGAATGCTACACTCTCTGCTCTTTATACTGTCAGCAGTGACAGCAACCAGCAACGCTGACATTTCTTATTGTTTACAAAGGATGAGCGCCAACAAGGCATCTCTGATCATTTGATAAACTCTCCTAACCCTCTCCCCCCCCCCCGCCCAACCCTCTGCTCCACTGACCAAACTAACCTTTTCACGGTACACTGCCTGTAATTACCAGTGAAAGACGCTAACCAGAAAGGATCAAAACTTCAGCTAAACACAAACAAACCAGCAAAACAGCTATGAAGATAAACTACTTACAACTAACGTTGCTCGGCAAACAGTGCAGGCCAGGAGAAACTGAGTAGCTGCAGGCGGGGGGGGGAGAAAGGAGAAATCTAACCCTAAATTCCTTATGTGCATGTATTTTTCATAGGAATTTTAAAATTGTTGAAAAAATATCCTAGAATAGCATTAAAATAACCTTATTGTTTATTATCGTAATCCTGTATATTTAATATCCTTTTTCCCCTTCAGTTCCTCCCATTCCTGCAGAAACTCTCGCCAGCACAGTGGTCAAACTAAGTTCATAGTTCCTCATAACGAGCCCAGGACTAATGCCTATACCAAGAAGAGTTACTTTTCAGCAATCATGCACGTTTGACTTTCAACCCAACCCCCTGCAGTTTCTAGTGTGACAAGCAGATACTGCGTATTTCTATTCTGTTTTCCTGGAGGTGAGAAGTGTAGTCTTCTCTCATCCCCCTCCAAGAGTGAGTTGGCGAGGGAGGTGGTATTGACCACCTTTTTTTTGACAAGAATGTTGATGTCGGGGGTGATTATATCAAAAAGGTTTAAATTCCATCTTAAAAAATTGCATCTGCTGTTCCAGATTCTACCTGAATTAGCTGGGTAATGGGCTTCCTCAGGAAGCAGAACTTTTGCTACTGAGTTTGCCAGTGTCAAAGCGTCAGACATAGCTTTCAGGAGAGTGTGATTTTCTTCCCACATGCTGTATTGGTTCACCCTTTTCTTTTCCATGATAAGAAGGCTGTTACATGTTACAAGATCCAGTTTAGGTCACCAGCAGAAATTCAAATCTTTAATCTGAAGCTTTATTTTGGGCAAAACAAATAGGAACAGGAGGTCTGCTGGATCTGCAAAATACCTTCCGATTCTTGTAGAAGTCTTGTCTCCTGGGAAACCAGTCAGGCCATGTTATCTCAACATGGAGTTAGACTTTTCAGCAATAAAATAATTTTCATTTACTTGTGCCACTTCTGCAGATGCCATTGATTAAAACCTCCTAAATAATAACCACAAAAGTAGCACTGTGGCTACTGTGGTCTTTGGACAGGCTTTGTCATCAGCTGGATACTGAACAACTAAGAGACTTCTCTTCATCTTTCTTTCTTTCATCAGATTGTTGCAGTATTGTGATGGATGAAATAGTTTGCACCTAAGCCCTAGAACCCTGATCCTTGGCTGGAAGCTTTAGCTGAAACTTCAGCACAAATAATAACCTGTAGCTAAATTGAAAGAGCCTGAGGTCTGTCCTTGTCTGACTTTGCAGAGCTTCCATCATCACGCGAGGTCTCCAGAAATGCTGTTCACGTCAACACAATTGGTCAAGGTAGTACATGGTGGTTTTCCTTTCATTTATTTTAATGTCAATTTTTATGGTTCTGTCTTGAATTTTTATCTGTTCCAAGTAGATTTCGCAACATTGCCAAACTAGTAAGATATGAAAAGCTCAGCCTATGCAAGCAGACTTGAAAGCCTATGTGATTTAAGAAGCACAAAAACCTCCTTTGGAAGTATGCTTCAATTAGCTTTATTGGCTTTCATGCCTTCCCTCTATATCAGTATGACATTTTTTAATCAGAAGGTTCTGCACAAGAGTGGCTATTCATGCACTTATGACACTCAAAATGAAAAGTATCCATAGGTCTGAGATGTCGTGAGGTTTCCCAGAAGAACTGGGCACGTGCTCGTGCAGGCGATGTGCGTGGATGTCTTTTGTTTCCTCCCAGCTCTTCTTGCCGCAGTAAGAATATCCCAAGGAATCAGTTTGCTCCAATACTCTTGCAAGAACATAGGGAATCGCTGCAACAAAACTGTGTGCATAGACAAAAGCAGTTTAATGTATTGACAAATAGGAATAGAATTTTAAAGTGTGGATACGCATCACCTGAAGACATGAGCTTAAATATACAGAAAAAAACCTCACGAATATTTAAAGTTTCCTAGGCTAAACCATTTATGAAAAAGTAAATGTGAAAGCTGTTAAAATACCCCTGCTATTTACTTTTTTTACCATCCATTGATAGGAAATGCCCTATGTCAGTCTTTATTTTGTCCAAAACACCCACTGGCCAGTGAATGCAGATGCCAAATGCAAAGCAGAATTTTTTTTTAAAAACAATTTAATGCATTTGGTGAGGGGAGACTATAAATTAGCCTTATCAGAGAAAGTCTTAACTATTGAAAAACTGCTTCCTCCCCATAAATGTAAGGAGGATTCATAGATCATAAGGCTAAAAGGGACAATTAGGGGGCATGCTGTTTCTAACATGTAGCATGTTGGCCAATATTGGGTATTTCTGAAATTAGGTACAGGAAAACCTGTAGCTTGAGCCAGGGTGGGCAGTGACAGGACTATAATCAACTGTCTGCATTGCACAGAGACGGAACATACAACGCGTACTCATCGGTGAGCTACACAGTCACTGCAAACCACTTGGGTTTCTTTTTCCTGCTGCTAATATAATTAGAGATCATATATTGCCCACTACTGTCCTTTTATCTTACCTCTCATGTTTCCTGTCTCGCTGTCACCTTCACGCTAACAAGGCACTCGTGGCTACTTAACCACTTGCCGTTACCTCAGTACAGGTAAGTGGGCGCATTGGATACACCAGTCTTACCTGTTCTGACGTTTTATTTCTGTGCTTTGTGCTACTAACTTGGTGTGAGCGTAGCCATGTGTTCCCAAAGCTCAGGGTTGCAGCTGAGGGGTCTAGGCAGGGAAAGGCACTAAGACAAAAACATTAAAAAATAATTCTTCCCTGCGCTCACATGTGTTTGTATTGTATCGGTCCCAAGAATCCCTGTGAATTAAGACGAGGTGAAAATGCCAGCAATCCCTTGCCCTTTTATCTCCACTGTAATGAAGTCATGTCTTGCTGTTTAGCTTTCGTGTTACAATTAAGATTTTTACTTCCTCATGTGATTCACTGCAGGGAAAGTGGATTCAGAAAATTTTCAAGGGCAAAAAGACACAAGTCAGCAGAGCAAGTAGGTGGAAATGGAGGTCTTTTTCCTAGTTATTTCTTTCCAAGTCAGACTAAAAAGAGCTGTAAGAGGAAGTCTTGCTTCCATCAGCATGTAGGGATTGAAAATAATAACATATTTGCTCTTGGGGCATTATCCAAAGCCCTCTAACTCAGGAGAAGATGTCAGTTGACTTCAAGGAGTTAAATAAAGTCCAAGAGCTTAAAAGCCATCGGGCTAATTGTTGTTTCAGCCCACAGATTTCTTTCTGGGTTTTTTTTTTTCATCTGATGTTTAAAAATGTGAGCTCAAAATTCCTGTCATTAATGCACAGAAGTATTTTACAGTGAGAGCTAAAAGAGTAATAATCGTATTTAATGTCATTTGTCATGGAACTGCATACAGACTCTCTACCTAGTCTACCTAAAATGAAGTGTCTCTGCTAGACAAAGCCAGTCGTTCCCTGGACACTGGATGAAGTAGCTTTCTGCTTTGTAGATTTTTGCTCTATTGCATTTGCAGGTGCCTCATATTTAGTCACAGACGGCAAATAATCAGAACTTATCTGAATAAAATTTTCCTGAGTCTTTTGCCTGAATGTTCTCACTGTCTGTTCCCAGCCAAACTGCCTTTCCAGTCCTTTTCCCTACATTTCTGCATAGTTCATTGCTCTCATTCCATCACCGGGGCCCGACAGGTTGGTTTGATGTCTTTCTCTTGTCTATACACATCTGTTTAGGCCAGTGCCTCTCAGACTGTGATGCAGGGAGTCTCAGCATACTAATGGAGCAACTACCATGGTGGTTGTTGTGGGGCACTGGATTTTGGCTATTGTAGCCCTGGTGGGCCAGGTGAAACAGAAACACACAGGTAAGCATTTACATCAGGGACACACTGCGCAATATTAGCAAATTAAAACCAAAAATAATTTTCAAGCAACCCGCATTTTTTTGTGGGGAAACACTCCAAGGAAGCATAGCAAGAAATTTAAAAAAAAAAGTCTCTGAAACAGTGCTCGGGAGAATTTTGCTCCCTACATTGCTGATCTTGTTGTTATAGATATGGGGGAAATGTGGACATCCCATTAACTGTATTTATACATATTGTGAAGCAGAATTTTCATCAGCTAAGAGTTACATCTCTGCAGGAGTCTCCTTATCTTTTGGCCTTGGGCTCTGCTTCTGCTTTGCAAATGCATGATGCGAAGGACTAGCTCCCTGCATCCACTACACCTGATTATTTGGCTCTCATTTGTAGGCCTAGTCATTGTAACAAATATCACGTTGTACTGGCTGTTCAAAAGGGCCTTTTAGCTAATGCAAAATCTAGTTTCTCTCACAGTTACTGTTCCACTGCTACAGTTCCTTCCCTAGTCCTACTCGCGGCTGTCACCAGGGGATGAACCCAAGAGCTTCGCAATGCCTCTGCACTGCCCAGACTGTCCCCCATTCGGTGATGACTATTTTTTGACATATGTAGTGGTGAGATCTGTTGCAAGAGAACCAAATCACCCAGCCGAAGCTGCCCTGTGGTCCTGTGCGTGGATATCTGGGTGTTTGGCTGCCCTCCCCTCCAGGGAGAGGGCATGTGGAGAGGCCAGTGGCTGGAGCCACTGTTTCTCCTCTGCCGCAGCAATGCCTCAGCTAGTGCAGTAGACTACTATTAATTCCTTATCCTGAGGTCATGCTGGATTGAGGACCAAGATATGATTTCTTTAGTCACCACGAGGCTCTAGGGCTGTACATCTTTGCGTTGCCCTGTACTTCGGAGTGATAAGAAATTCTGCTGTGGACCTTGATGGTAATGGTCCAGCCAGTGCTGGCCTGGCATTTTCTAGACATCATTCATCCCACTAAGTCCAGTTCCCTCCCACAGTGTGCTCAGGTCTATGAATACTCAGCCTTCCATTTCCCTACCTCTGTCTTCAGGAAACGGTGGGGGTAGCTCCTTCTCTAAGGCATCAAAACGAACAAGTTACCCGTGTACTTGTGATGTTTGGAACTGCCGTGATTTTAAAGGCTGCTTAGAGCAGGGTTTACTAGAGTTGTATAAATCTTTGCTTTAAATCCACTGTAAATACGTTACAGAATCTGCCAAACATGCATTAAAATATTTTGCTCCAGATATGCCTATGTCTAACCTTTTGGTTTCTAAGAGCTTTAATCAGTAATCTTCAAGTAGGAAGTTATTCATCTTTATTGCCAGGCAGTTCTCAGTGGTGGTCGTGGCAACAATCTTTTCATTGCTTCTGTGTTTAGTTGTTCTTTGACATGATAGAAGTCAGCTGCAGTTCAATGAGCTCAGTATTTGTGCAACTTAATTGCTTGCTTCCTTTAATATGTACTCAATTTTTCCTTTTATGAGCAGGGTTGTTGGAAAAATTAAACTTAAGGATACAGCTATCCACTGTTAATTAACCTCCTTCCCAAACACATTAGTAAAATAGGTCAAATGACTGTTGAGTGTTAAGTGTACCATTACTAAGGTATTTTTCAGCTGGAAAATGAACCCTATATTGGATAAGACAGGAGTTTCCAAAGGAGCTTCAAGGACTTAGGTGTCCATATCTCACTGAAATTCAATTGGATCAGGGTGCCTAATTCCCTTAAGCTGGATTTCACAAAAGCTCTTGGGAGCATATGTTAAGGAGGTTTGATTTGGTGCACGTTTAGAGCATGCACGTTTAAAAATAGACCAAAACGGCTTTCTTTTGTTGCTCTTCAATTAAGCTTAGTGTAACCTTTGATTCCACTGGGATGTGTGATCCATGCATGCACGCGTGTATGTGCATGTGTACACAAGAGCAGGCAAAAAAAAAGGGAATCAGTTTCTTCTTAAGTATTTGTACTTTGCATTGGTAAGGATACTGCATGTGTTTGTTCTTTCAAGAATGACTAATATTATTATTCAGATTTGAAATTCTTAGAATAGCTCTGATATGTGAGGATGTATAAATAGTTTTGATGAGTATAAAATATGCTCGGTGAGGGAACTGATCTATCAAAACAGCTTTATACAGTGATAGTGTAATTTCTTTCTATGTCAGGGATATATTCAGATGGAAAAATCACTTTAATTGCAGTGCTGATAGCTTGATTGGAATTTTTCCAATTTACACCCCAAATTGTCTGTGAATTTTAAAATGATATTTAGAAATGTGAGGTCAGTTGGAAAGTTCTTCATTTTTTAAATGTATGTATTTTACAAAGGGATGGATAAGGTTTAAGAAACATGGAAGTTGGAGGATTTCCCACCGGCAGATAAAAGGCTGTGTTTTGTTATGATTACATCTCCCAATCGCAGTTCCCAGGCTAAGGCAGGAGACTAATTCTAGAAGCCAGTGGGACTTCCCATGTGTGTAAACTCTCCTCATCCAAATATTATTGTGTGTTACAGTAGTGGCCAGCCAAGATCAGAGTCCACTGTGCCAGGCATGGTCCATGCATGTAGGAGGCAATCCCTGCCTCAGAGAGCTTCCAGTCTGAAGAAGAAATGGAGAGAATAGAATAGAATAGAATAGAATAGAATAGAATAGAATAGAATAGAATAGAATAGAATAGAATCATTAAGGTTGGAAGAGACCTCAAGGATCATCCAGTCCAACTGTCCCCCCCCACCTATTAACCACTAAACCATGTCCTTCAGTACTGCCTCTAACCTTTCCTTAAACACCCCCAGGGACGGTGACTGCACCACCTCCCTGGGCAACCTGTTCCAATGCCCAACCACCCTTTCAGAGAAGAAACTTCTCCCCATCTCCAACCTGAACCTCCCCTGGCGCAACTTGCAGCCGTTCCCCCTAGTCCTGTCACTAGTTATCTGTGAGGATATGAAGCATCCCCATCTCTGTTTTATAGAGCAGGGATAAAATGCCCCAGGTCACATCGTGGATCTGTAGCCTCCTTGCAACAGGAGGGCTGAATTGCAAACAGGGGGTTTGCACACTTCACCTCCAAGCTGAAGTTCTACAGACGGAGAAGTGGTTGTCTTTGAACCAGGTCTTCTCCAGGCAGGGTCTCCCAGCGCCGTGCCCCAGCTGTACTGCACAGGCTGTGCAGGGGCGAAAGGCTGCAGTCCCCCAGACCTCTTCCGAGCACCACAGCTACGTGTCCCCCGTGCAGAGAGTGAATGCCATCCTTTCCAGCACAAGTTCTACTTCTGGTCTATTTTTCTCTGTTATTCTGATAAAGCTTTATAAAGGGCTCGATAGATGCAAGAAAGTGAAAAATAAATGTGTTAGTGGAGGCTAGGTTCTTCATCTGAAATGCCTTCCCAGTTCACCAAGGGCAGGGTGAGTGGAAAACTTCTGGTTTCCAGGATGCAAGCTGGAGCTGTGCAGTACACTGTCTATCTCTCTTTTATACCAGATCAGAATGCTGTAAAAAGGACATAAGGTGGGCGTAAGTGACACGGCTGCCAAGAATCAAGGCCCCTTTAGCCACCGCCAGTGGTGTAATGGGGCCTATAATAGATGAGAATTAAGTCCTTATTTAGAGAGATGCACTGAAATTGCTGAAAGACTGCCAACACAATACAAGCATCAGGAAATCGCATTTGTTCCATGTGGCCAAAACCCACAGAGAAGCTCCATGAAGCACTTAATTTTTTAGTATGGCTGTAAATAATGTTGTAGAGAATTAAAACTGAAGTTCAGCGAACAACTTATAGACATGCTCCTGATAATGCATTTTCTTTCTAGCTGATGGCTCTGCATGTCAGGGTACAGATCTGAGATTCTCCTCTACAGAAATGCACCTGATTCAACCCAGAGGGTGTGAAGTAGCTTGAGGAGCTCCTGCAAGCCAGGTGATAGCCTTAAGCATTTAAAATGAGGGCAAAACTGCTGCTGTTTGCAGAGTGGCTGCTCCTTTCAGGACAGCGTGAACCGATGCTAGAGCATACTCCGCACACCTGCAGCAACAGAAGCAGCCTGTTTCGAGATCCTGGGACACCAGGCTAAGAAAATAGTGCAGGGAATTGGCAGTCATTCTTCTGCTTCTATATGTTCTTGCGGAGGAAAACAGCGTGAGGATTCCCAAGCTGATCTGTGTGGAGCTGGAGAAAAGGATGGCACTTGGTTTATGCCGCAAGGAGGAGTGGAACGTATCAGAGAAGCAGCCCGTGTCTCATTCCTTGCGTTGGGCACACCGTTAAGGACGCAAGCGCTCCGAGCAGTTCCATCCGGTGAACCAAATGCAGCTGGCGTTTCTTGGCGATCATCTTAAAACGCGATTTCGTGGTGGCCATGCGAGCTGGTAGCCACAGAAGGGGACAGGGGGATCGGCGAGCCTGTCTGCAGCGGGGCCTTGCTGGGTGGCTGGGATTCGTGTCGCAGGCCAGAAGGTGGCACTGCGGATACTGCGTTGGAGAGGTCCCATCTGAGAAGGAAATTGGGGGAAATACTGCAGTAGTAAGACATTGTACAGCGGGTTAGGTGGAAGGGTAGCAGGGGTCTGAGAGGGCTTAAAGCCAGCGACATGAGCAGACAAGGCAGCAGTTCGGATGGGAACAGTGGGGGAGTGCGGGGAACATCCTGGTGCTGAATCTTCCACTTGCAAGATTTTGATCTTATTTATTACAGAATCAGACGGTGCAAAATGCTGAAACTTGCAGTTTTATTGCATACTCCCAAAGTGAACGAGCTTGGCAGGAGGTTTACGGAGTGAGTGTTGCAGAGGAGTTCTTGGCTTTGGCTGGACAGTATGGAAGGCTTGGTTGTTTTGAGCTGAAAATGGGCAAAACTTTGCCTTTTCAGCACTTCTGTGGTTCGCTTGGCAGTGCTGGGTTGGGAGAACCTCCTGCATTTCTTTCTGTCAGCAAACAATCACCTCTCTGTCAATGGATGTTCAGTAGCAAGGGACAAACCGATGGACAGAAGACTGACGTCGGAAGGAAGGAGCAGGTGAACAACTGATGGTGAGCTCCTTGTTGCTAGAGCCCACCTCTGGGGTTATACACCCGGCTTCTTCACCTAGAGACTGTATATTTTGAAGAGGATTTTGTGTTCAGCTCCGAGGGAACCCTCCTAAAGACAGTTTGATTGGAAATTACTCTGGAAGGCCAGTGGGCGATTCATCATCCAAATAACTTATCCCTCCCCCAAAGTTTCTCTAAAGTTTCCTGTCAGACCTCATGTGCCCTGAGGAAAAGTGCTTTTTCTTTTTTCATTCCTTCACTCTTCACTAGCTACTTGTGTGGGTGTCTTAGGGTCTCAGAGAAAGTGGTGCTGTGCTTGGATTTGTCTCAGCTTAACTCACGCTGTTTCCATCCACTCCAGTGGGAATCTGGAGTCACATATTTAAGTTAATGGTGATTCACTCACGGACAGACTTACCAGCCACATCTGTTGAGTGCAGGCTTTAACCTTCTCCAGCGCATCTCTCAGCTGCTCACCCTCCACTTATACAGGTGACAGGAGAATGAGGATCTCTGGGTCCTAAACCTGCTAATCCTTGTGAACCGTCACCCTGGGTTGGGTTCAGCGCTGGTAAGGATTTGTAGCTGGGTAGGGTGCCCAGCTCAGGAGCAGAGCAGAGCCTACATGGGGGTGCTTGGATTAAATCCTGAAGGGTGGCAGGTTTTCTTTCTGCTGTCCTGCCGTGGGTAGTAGCTGCCAGCTCAGGGACAGTAATAAGCAGTTGGAGCATAGGGATGTGCAGACCGGGAAGGGAAGATACACAAAACCTGAGCAGGGACATGACGATCTGCTTTGGCCCAGGAGCATCAGCCCTTTACCTGAAGAGTGCTGTACTGCAAGAGGGAAATAACCCAGGCTCTGTGCTCTGCTCTCTGTATGAATGCATAAGAATTTGCTTCACTGCAGAGGGCAAAGCTCCCAGACAGATGCAAGAGGCTTGTGCAGGGGAGGTAAGGTCTGCTGCATCCTACCCTACTCCCTTCTCCCCTCTGTGGGCAGACAGCATGGCTCGCTGTGTGACCAAGCATAAATGGTACAGCTCTCTGAATTGACAGGGAGGGAATTAGTTGTTGTTGTTGTTGTTGTTTTTGTCCGCATTGCACTTGCAGTTTACAGCAAGCCCGTTTCTGCTGAAAGGTGGATGTGACTTAGCTGTCCTGCGAAGCCAGCCCCCATCCCTGCTCTTTTGGTGCTGGTGGAGTCCCAAGGTGGGGAAGGCCATGTGCAGCTCCGTAGGGCACACGTTTCCTGTCTCTTCGCTTCTGGCAGGTTTTGTCTGCAGACGCTGGCTTGAGTACCCCATAATTACATTTTTGCATTTTTTAATATAGTAACACATGGCTGGGCTTGTGGTAGAGAGCCAAGTGATGTCTTTGGGCCATGAGGACTATAAATAACCAAAGGGATCATTTTATTTGGTTATGGATGGAAGAAGGTCTTTCTTCAGCAGTTACTGTACAAACACAGCTTTGGAGCAAATAAAGAAGTGTTCTTTTTTCTATATGTTAGGGAGATATCCATGGATTCAGCAGAAACCCCCCAAAGGCAAGAATTCCTTGAATTATGTTTCTCTACAGAAGGCCTTCACACACTGTCAAGCTGTCCAAATTACAGCTTTGTTTTCATTTTAGTTGTGGCAATTATTGTGCATTTTGTTAAAAATACCATTCTGTGTCAATTCTAAGCTCTCAGCAGCAAGGACTGTCTTAAAATAAATGCATGTACAGTGCCAGGCACAATAGGCCTCATCCCTGCCCAAGACCTTGAGGCACAACTGCCATATATACAGCAAATAGCTGGTTTGTGTAACGAGATGCAACTTTTCAGGTCTAGATTCGGCATTGTGAATCTGGAAATCCAAAGTTCCTCCTTCCCCTCCACCGCACGCTCCTTGGCGCAGGGCTGTGAGCTGTATCGGATTGCACTCTGTGGTCAAGCAGCCTCCATCACTTGCTCCCCAGCACATATTTCCCCCCGCCGTGGTGATGTCCCTTGCCCTGCGTGGCATCCTGCTTTCCATATCCAGGCAGCCGAGTGTGAGTGACTCTGCACCAAGCTTGGGGCGGGAATATTTAGGCCTGTTACGTATAGCTTTAGTTCTGCTTTGGAATAAGGTTCCCGTGACCTGGTGTGTGGGTCGAGTGCTGGATCTGCCATAAACAGTTTGTAGAACTTGAATCCAGTTTCTCTTAACTCAAAAGAATGGTGCTTGGAGGGATTATGAAGGTATATTGTGTATCTGCAGAGGTTACAAACCTGAGAGATCTTTATGCGCACCTGATGCATCTACATATTTAGAATCATAGAATCGTAGAACCACAGAATATCCCGAGCTGGCAGAGCCCCCCCAGGCCCACCAGCCCAACCCCTGGCCCCACACAGGCCCAGCCCCATCACAGCAGATGGCTGAGAGCGTTGGCCAGACGTTGCTTGAACTCAGCCCAGCTCGGGGCGGTGACCACTGCCCTGGGGAGCCTGTGCCAGGGCCCCACCACCCTCTGGGGGAAGAACCTTCTCCTGATCCCCACCCTAACCCTCCCCTGGGGCAGCTCCAGGTCGTTCCCTGGGGTTCTGTCGCTGGGCACCAGAGGGAGGAGATCAGCGCCTGCCCCTTGGCTCCCCCTCGGGAGGAAGCTGGAGGCCCCATGAGCTCTGCCCTCAGCCTCCTCTTCTCCAGGCTGAACCAGCCCAGGGCCTTCAGCCTCTCCTCACACGCCTTCCCCTCCAGACCCTTCCCCACCTTTGTTCCCCTCCTCTGGACACTCCCCAATAGTTTTATGTCCTTTTTGTACTGTGCACCCAAAATTGCACCCAGTACTTGAGGTTAGGCTGCACCAGCGCAATGTTTTGTTAATATACGTGACAAAAATATAATCAGATATAATGGGGCCATTTCTACCTTCATTTTGCAGATACAAAATGTGATCAAAGTGTAGTCTGACTTAGATAACGAAGCAGATGAAGAGTATTTACCACAACCTTTCTTATTTCCTTTTGGAGCATGTTTTCTCCTGCACGTGATCCAACTCTCGGCATAGACAAGTGCCAGACCGAGAGGTTTCCTTCCTAGCGTGTGTGCAAACCGCACTGCGGCATTTCCGGAGGGAAGGCGCTGTTTGTACAATTGCATGGTTACAAAGAGGTTATAGCTGCATGATTGTCCTCAATTAATGGTGCTGCCAGATCATTCCTAATATTTTTTTTTTAGCTAGGCGCAGCAGCGCAGTGAATCTGATAGTGTGTATGTTTTGATGCGGCGCATTGACAGCAGCAGTGTCTATCAAGAAGAACAACGGCGGATTAAATAGCAGGGTGCGCTCTCTATCATGATGGGGCAGTTATGGGGGGGAAAAAGCTCCCACTGTTTCCACGGCCATATTGACCCAGGCCTACACAAGGCCCTCTTGATTAAACGAACTGGCAGGAGAACAGCAAGTTCTTGTTAACCATACATGCCAAAAGGCCCTAACACAAACAATCCCCATTATAAATTAGGCCTTTTACAAACAATATTTCAAGAAACTACTTGTCCGTTTTCCATGCCATTATGCATTTTTAGGATGATTACATGTTTCTGCTGGATAATGGCCTTTTGCCAAGGGCAAAATGGAGTTTCAATAGGACTCATTATGAAGTGAAAAGTTTTTCTATTCCTACCCCCTGGAAGGAAAAAGCCACTCACAGATAAAGCGTGTGATATAATTGCTTTAGATAACCAGCAACATTACTTCCCAAATGATAAGTACTTGTTTTCATCCTTTCTTAATCTCACAGGCCTCTTGTAGTCTTTTAATAGGAAGTGGTGGCAGCTGTGAAGGCCACTTGATCATTTGGATCTGAGCAGAGTGCCAGGCTGCCCTGCTGGTAAAAGTCAAGACAGCTCCAGCTACCAGGATCGCTATTAGAGGAGGAAGTGTTGTCTGCAAGGGCAGCCTATGCCAGGCAAATTTTCAATCCACTGCTAAGTAATTATCTTCCATTATAAAGCTTTTCCTTCCCCCTGTTTGTTAATTCGGAGCCTGATCTTCCCTTGAATTAAGACAGGGTCTTTATATCGGAGAGGGAACGTGAAATGCTGAGTTCTCAAAACGAGGATGTCAGCGTTTGATCCTGCAAGAGGCTGAGTGGCCATGGTAGGGGCCAAACCCTTGGATCCTGGAGCTGTGCACAGTTCGATGGTGCTCAGTATCACAGAAGAGTTAGGGAGCAGCTTTGTGACTGGGATCCTGTAAAAGGCAGATGTTTTCTTGGGAACTGGAAAAAAAGGGGGACTTCTAGCTCAAGCCTTGATCTGGGTCTCAGGAAACCTGGCTTAGTTTCCAATCCTCCCTCTGAGTCCTTGGTTTTGATCAATCACTTGCTGCCCTTGTTTCCCATTTGTTACATATAAATGGAAATTATTTCTCCTTTTGGCCACCTCTTAGGAAAATCAAGATCAACAGGCTTTCCCTGTCTTAGTTGAGATATTGAGATGTTACTGTACCAGAAATCCCATTTCTCTGCTCTGTGACTCATGGGACCAGCTTTGTTTATAAAGATGCCCGTCATTCTCCTTTACATGCTTCCCCCATGGCTATTGCTGGAATTTCAACAGGAGGGCAAAAAACAACTTGGTGACCATGACAACAAAGGCCCTGATTCATGAAAATTCACTTTGAGGTGGCAAAAGCAGTTTATTACACCCATGTAGCAATTATTGTCAAGTTACTGATTCCAGGGTTTCATGACTATTATTAAGAGGACAAGCCATTTATGCTTTTATAGTCTGAGGTCTTTAGGAACACTAATTAGAGCTTTTCAGCACTCCTGGAAGGGAAGAAGATTTTATTGTGCAGGTTCAGCTCCCCCTCACTAGGGAGGGAGTAGGGAGTTAAGTCACTTGTCTGTGTGACAGTGAGAAGTCTGTCCTGACAGATAAGGACTTAGGGGACTCCCCCTTGACTTTGTTGCCTCATTCATCTCCCTTGGGTTATCCAAGGAGTCAGCCTTGAGGCTCCCTTGGAAGAGCAGAGAAAAAGGCACCTCCAGGTCGTAACTCAACCTACTGAACCTCCACACTTCCACTCACTAAAATAAATTTTCAAGGATCCTAACCGAGGTGCTGCTGGCAAGGTACTGAAGTTAGATGAGGTGAAGCTGAGCTGAGGCCACCTCACCCTAATTCTGCTTCCCTAGCTGTGAGGAGCCAGGAGAGCTGAGGGGAGGAGTAACTCTGGAGAAGGTACATACTATCCGGCCTGAGGGTGGGCATGGAAGTCTAAGTGAGACATGGAGGAGTGGAAGATGAAGAGATTGTCCTGGGATTTAGGCAGTGAGATGCAACTCTTGTGCTACAACAGTGGTCTTGCATGAGATGGTGAGATGCTTTTACCACCCTTTTGGCTGGAAGCCCTAGAAGACATGTTTTTCTGTTTCTGGGTACTCATCTGAGCTCCCTCTGAATGGCAGGTGAGCTTAGTGCTCCAAACTGTGTACATGAAAAATGCTGTAAAATGCAAAGTGCTATGAAATACTGTGCTCTGCACGTGCAGTGTTTTTGACCTGTGGTGATGTCATCTTCTCCTCAAGAGGAGAATGATTCTATCTGCTTACACCACAGAAGAGAGAGCGCCACAGAAAGCTTATGTGGAATTAGGGTGATGGGCCAGAGAAAAAGATAACGATAGTTTGACAGGTGGTGTTTGATGAGCATGTAGGGAAGTGCACGACCTAAACAATTCTTGTGCTCGGCGCATTACAGGAGAAAAGAAAATGGGTAGTTACAGACTGTGCACACAGATAGACAGGAGTTGCAAGCTGGTAGTGGGAAGTTAGTTTTAGTTTTTCTTACAACATAGGTGTGTTTTATATATATATAAAAAATACATATAAAAAAAAAAAATCCTCCTCCCTGGCAGTGCCCGAGGCCAGGTTGGATGGGCCCCTGGCCAACCTGATCTAGTGGGGGGTGTCTCTGCCCATGGCAAGAGCTTGGAACTAGATGGGCTTTGAGGTCCCTCCAACCCAAACCAGTCTGTGATTCTCTGATTCTTTGATATTTATGCTTATTTAGGAAAATAAAAGAGGTGAAAACATACATATATATAAAGAAACATGTGCCTGGTGGGGTGTGCCTCTTGGACTATGACATCTAGTCCTCTCGTCCTGTAGGCAGAGAGTCACTATGAGATCTGGGTCACAGAGGTGGCTGCCTGTGAAGGGAGTGCAAACAGGGCAAACGCACCCAGGCGTTGCCAGCTCCTGCCACCTCTTGTAGGCAAATTGAAGCACCAGGTGGTGGCAGGTCACAGTCAGGGACCTGTAAGCTGCCAAGGGAGTGCCAGAAGATCCTCAGGAAGGGAGGGGAGTCCTTTGTGGTAAGTGTTACCGCAGCCTTACGCAGCCAAGTCACATAATCCTGCTCTTAGATTTGCCAGGCTCTGCCTGAGAGTGCCATAGTGACTGGGGAGGAAGGAGTCTGCAGGCCTGAGTGAGTGCTGTCCTCTGCAGGGTTGGCAGGTGACGCTCGTGGAGAGAGTATGAAAGCAGCCATGCTGCAGGCACAGCGCTGTACTCCCCAGAGGCTGTTAATTGCATTAGGCTTCTCACCTAGGACTCAGCTGATGTCTAAGGAACAATATTTGTGTTCAGAACAACAGAGATGAATTGAAACAAGCACTGAGGAAGTCTAATGGTAAGTGACTTCTTGCCCAAGGTCTGTGGCAGAAACCTCCTCCACCATAAACCCAAAGCCGTTCCTCACTGGAGTCACACTTCAGCCTGAGTGACGGTGCTCTGTGTACCAGTCTGCGTTCCTGGGGGCAAGTGAAAAGGAGGAAATCCTTTCACAGTCCTGGGAACTGGGAGCTTCATGCCCTGCCCCTGGAGATGCTGGAGAGACGCATTGTCTTCTGCAAACTTGGCATGGAGCCGTCATGAGGCTCTCCTGCCGAGCACGTGGGGAAACTGCTGGCTAGAGGGAGGGCCCGTGGCTGGAAAATTTCCTGAGATAATGGGAAGAAGGAGAGAGGACAAGCACAGCTGCCTGGGTAAAGAACAGCCCTTTCTGTTCTTCTAACAGCTGCCTCTGGGGCATCACAGCTACACGCTTCTGACGCGGCGCTCTGTCCTGCTCAGCGGAACAAAGTGAGCCACATAGAAACCCTGACCCAGAACTTGTGTGTGGAGACCCTTTTGGCATGGGAAAAATGAAGTGTCCAAGAGGACACTCCAGAAATTGAGGTATATAGATGTTACACTGAAAAAACCAGGGTACTGTCTCCCAATTAGTCGCCTTAGCCAGTGGGTAGAAAGAAGGATATTATTAGAAAAATAAGCTTCATCAAGGGGGGGGGGGGGACAGGCCAAGAAAAACTGAATAGAAAACAGATTGCTTCAAGGCACTTGAATTCTCTGCCCATTTTTGGTGTCAAAATTACCTAAAGGATGTTGACAAACTAAGAAAAGCTTAGGAAACCAAACAAATAATAAACCCTGACAACCAGCAAGCTCCCCAAAAGACCCTGCATGCTTCAGGAAGGGGAATTCCAGTGAAAATCACCATATTTCCAAACTACTGGGTTTAGTGTTAATCTTCTGGAGCTGTTTTTAAACAAGGTCTGCAGCAGCTTATGTGGCCAGCTGAGCAGATGATGTGAATAAAAGAAATGAGCCACAGATCAAAAAAGTCTACATGGTTTGACTTTTAGTTTTACCTCTCCGTCTTTTACCCAGATGTAGTTGTGGGTAGGTATCCGCCAAGAAATCGCAGGTGGCATGGTTATCTTGCTGTTTACTGTGCGATGATGCTGCTACCAGCTATTCAATAATAGGAAATGACTAATGATGTGGTGGAAATTATGAACCAGGATTAATAAAACTTGAAAAGGAACAGTCTGGTCTGTTTGATCCTCTGAAAAGGAAGTCTGTCTGTGTACAAGTCTTTTCCCTGAGGTGATGTTCTTATTAGTCTGATCTGAGTAGGGAGCAAGGGGGAACTGAGTTTGGAAGTGGCTTAAAAAGAAGACAGTAAAAGAGGACATGAAGTACTGTTGAAAAAACATCCCTGGGTGACAGGCTCCTTCTTAATGCTGCCTTGCAGGAGGGTGGTGGTAAGTCACAGGAAGGCAGTTCCAGCCTGCATGTCGCTTGCAAGTATAAAAAGGAATTTCTTGGAGAGCTGCGTTTGACTCGGGTCAGATTTTGCTGCTCTTTCTCCTGCCAAATCCTGCTTGAGTCATTTTGCTTGATGAGGGACTACGGTGCCGGGCTACTTTCAGTGCTGCTCAGCCTTGTTAATGGGAGGTGCTATCTTCTGAGTGCCAGGAGTCATTTCTCAGTGGAGAGCTGGAGGTAGGCTGCCCTTCACAGGGCTGTTGCAGGTGCCATCATTTGAAAGCAAAAAAGTGCCCATAAAAATCAGGTCCAAGACAGGGAATTGGAGGACCTGAACAGAAGAAAATCCTGAACTGAGCCTAATGGAAGAGAAGAGGTTTCTGGACATTTATCCTGAAATAAGTGCGAAAGTTTTGGAGAACTGGCATTTCCTGGGTAAAACCACCACCATCTGAGATGGCACCAAGATCTGCTGTGGCACAGCAGAACAGTGGGACTGTACAAGTCATGGTAGTGTTGATATAAGGGAGCTCTGGGGAAGCTGGCCTTCACTAAACACCTTTTCATTTCCCAGACAGAAGACTCAGCATTTCTTTTTTTGTCTGTGGGAGATTATCTATTTCCTAGGTTCCTTGGTGTAACAGGTTCCTTGATGTAACGGTCACCGTTACTGCATTGGTAAGCCAGTGGTGATCTCTTCTGCTCTTCCTGAGGCAGGTCAGAGTTGTCGCTATTGCACTTTTCCTAGAGGACTGAAGTTGGTTCAGTGGGGTACTGGGTAATGATGTTGAGTGGCCTGTACTGTTTGATACTGTGTGAAGGAAATGTTCTCCTGAAATAGGTGGTGCTGTGTGGTTGGCTGAGATTCCAGAGATGTGAGTTCAGTGTGATCCTGTCTACTCCAATATTTCTACCAAAAACAGCACCAGAATTTGATGATCTTGAATGCTCATGTCCAACAGCAGTTCTCTGCTTTAGCCCTCCTTTGCTTTGCCACTGTTTGAACCTGTTTGGTGTGAGAGAAACTTGTCAGGCCTCTAGCCTCTAGCCTGACGAGTGAAACCGTGGTCAAAGCTGATGACTTTCACTTCAACCCTCTGATCTCAGGATTGTACTGGCTTGAATTGGAGAGGGGCTCAGGGGTGGCAGGACGAGTGAAAACAGCATGGAAGGGAAGAATTGGAAGGGAAGAATTGACTGCTGTCCCCTTGTCCCTGGGGGAGCTCTTGTTTTGGTACACACTGGTGCTGAACCATGGCTCACAGCCCAGACCCAATCCACTGATCTTCTGATATGGGGCTCGTTCCCTGCTCTGCGTTTTCCAAGGCTGGTTTGGGGCAGAAAGTGAGTTTCAGACTCTTACATGTCATTATAGCAGTTCATTGCTTGCTGGCATTTTCTGTGTGGTCCCCAAAGTCACAGGAGAGGACTGTGCATGCTCTGGGTCACTGGACGGCAGCTGTGTGCTCATTCTGTCCTGTGATTTACTCATCACCTGACAGAAAACATCCTTCCACTGGTGATATGGCAGGAGCGTGTCATGTTGGCCGTGAACGTTGGTGAGGTGGGGCCGTGCAGCTACCGAGTGTGTCCACAGGGCACTCATACAGCCTGCGCTGCATTTTTTTCAGTGGCACTGTGGGCACTTGGAGCTTGAGCTTCACGGTGGGCTGTTCGCTCCTGCCCTCCCATCTCCTGTGCTGTCTCCTAGTTCTTCCCCCTACGCCAGCTTTCTTTTTCTCACTCCTCCTCTGGCTTCCTCTTATTCTTTCAAAAATTTATGTTTTAAAGTGAAACTCAGCTATGCAACTGGTTTTATATTTATAAATTGTATTGGGCTGACCCTCTCCTTACCTCTCAGCTGGTATTTTTAAAAGCCCCATTGTTTCCCGCTGCTTCAGAAGGTTAAAAGTCCAATCTCATTACAAATGCTGTGCATATGTTGTTGTTTAGTATTATATCAGTGCATTACCTAAAACTACACAGCCAGTCATAACTCTGATGGACTGTGTCTCACGTCATCATACGGGTGGGATGGAGGCACTGATGTTTTTTAAAGATGTTAAATCCTGGTCCTTGCTTTGTAATATCTGAGGATCTTCCTTTTGTCCTTTCGGTATCATAAAGCATTTTCACTCTCTGCTTGGGCAATCCAGAGAAACATTCAGGGCTTGAAATCCCATAATCAGCTTTGATCATGCTGCTTTTGGGAAAGTAAGGACAGATGACTCTGTCTTGCTGGAATGTTCCTCCCTGCGAATGCTTTTGAAGTTCTTTTTCTTATTATTCCCCTCTTGATTTAAACCAACCTACTAGATTTTTGTTGTTGTTGTCTTATTCATAAGCTATGCACCAAGTTGCTCTCAACTATTTTACCCAAAGGTTTCCTTGAGACCAAGTTCTTTATCTACTGAGGTGAACAGAAACCCACCTAATACTTTGATCAAATTAAATTTACAGTGTCACCTGTACCTTTTTCTCATTCATCAGTGGGAGTTCTCAGTACCGCATCTTCAGTATCAGAAGACTTCGCTTACGTTTAGAATGACCCGGTCCTGTCATGCTTAAGTAACTATTGCATCTAGGCCAGCATATTCCAAATATACTGGTCCCCAGAAAGAAAGTAACTGATCAGTCCTTCATTGCAGGGAGCATATTGTGGCTTAATATAAGCCAACAGGAATGAATATAATGCCCTGGTCCCATTGCTGTTGATATTGGGCTACAGGAGATTCAAGCCCAAAGACTACGTTGGGTGAATCTTACCCCAAAGGTAATGATAAAGGTGAGGCTCTCACATACAGCCTGGGCATCAATTTTATATGTGGTAATAACAGTAATTACATCTTTTCATCCACAAAAGCAGCCTAGGCTCAGCAGCGGTTCCGTCTCTTTGTTCTTTCCAGAGAACAGAAGTAGTATTTGCAGAACAGTGTCCACTCCTTGCAGAAACAGATGCTCAGGCTATTTGTTTTTCTTCTTTTTGCACTAAACTAGATGAATATATTGTTCTCTCAAGTTGTAAAAGACTGTTTTTGTATCTCACAGTCACGTTTCAGTATCAGCAAATATTTTAGATATGAGTTAAGAGAGGTACCCCACTGACAGAAGAAGGCTGGCGGAGCTTGTAGTATCACATCGTAAATTCCCTCTTCTGCTATGAAAATGTAATAAAATATGTGGCACGGCAGATTTACAATGACAATGCTGCTGCTGTGCTAAGGCAACTATTTTGTCTCTTTGTTTTAAAACACAGTTTTTACCGTACTACACACAATGAGTACTTCCTCCAAGACACAATACCTACAAGCTTCACATTAAGTTAAATATGATCTCATAGCGACTCTTCATCAACTTGTTACACCATTATCTTTCTGCTGCTAATAAATTTTAGGAGCTAAAATTTATATACAAATGTTTTATTTCAGCCATCATTATACTTAGCTTATTGTGAGCCTGGTAGTGCCCCCACCCAGTTACATCATCCTTGGAAAAATTTAGTTCAATATGTCTTTTATAGTCTTACGGCAATGTTGCGTTTGCAAGCCTGACCACACACGTGTAATGGGCTCCCCAGCTAGCTACAGCCCGATCCCGTCGGGTGATGCAGGTAGGCAGGGTCTCACTTGCCTAGGGAGCTGTATTAGCTCAGGTGGACTTGGTATAGAATGGTGGTAGCACGTCACAAAGGTTTGCAGGGCTGTGAGTAAAGTGGTCCATGTCCCCAGGTAAATCACTTCTCATCTGTTCTGTCTCTAGGTGTCTTTTTGCCGAGCGCCTTGTCCAGGCGTATCAGTGTTTTCCTTCTCACTGCCTTTTTTGTTGTGGGGTTCTGACCTGCAAAAGGGAAGCTGAGGTGGCAAGCTTTTATCAAACTTTAAGGCTTCTTCCATCTCCCGCTGTTGAGATTGTCAGAGCTTGTCTGATGGTGCTGCCCCTCCTGATTCAGCAAGGCATTTAAACATGTGCTTATGTCTATTACAGTCCTGTGAGCATTCATCCTACAAACTGCTGCTGGGAGTTGGAAGGAAAGAAGACAGAGGTACTCATGATTTTGCATGCGTAATATCAAACAAATAAAACTATATGGCCTCTGGGCTGCTCACCAAAATATTCCTGTAGGTCATATGCTTTCAGAGGGATGGATGGGGGCAGGAGCCGTCATCTTCTTTATGTATGTTACTTTGACACTTGAGAGCCCTTGCTGTGGATCCACAGACCAGATAGATAAATAGATACCATTATGCTACATCCTAGATGCTGCTTGGTTTCTTCTGTGTTTGTATTGCCATTAGAATTGTGACTTTTGAGAAATTTGATTGGAAATTCTACATACAGCGATACTAAGCAATAGGAGAAGTAGGTAGGTGAGAATTTCAGGAGGCTGAACCTGGGAGCAGGACGGTTTAGTTATGATGCTATTGGTTTTTTCATACTTAGGGAATGTGAATAAATTTTATCTGTATCGTTTTTCCAGTGGACTAAAAAGCTCTGTGATTTTTTGTACAATGCTCATTGGATACACGGAAGTTGTCTTTATTTAAATTTTTCTGACTCCTTTGCCGTTAAGATAATAACATTAATTTCCTTTTAAGGAAATTGCTCTAATTACTAAGGACATATTCCATGATTGTTATGACTGACTTTGTTAATTTGTGTTTATGTGAGTGCCTCAGTATAATGGCAATGATAAAATTTAGGAGGCTTATGCCTCCGTTCTTCCCAAAGACACAAGGGAATATGCTGATCTCATGAGTTTTACTTTAAGCTCTCACCAGGTGTTTTTGTTTCATTGTCCAACTTGCACTTACAAAAATTGTAGGACTGCTTCCTCTTCATTTTTGCAGCTCTATGACAGGCTGTACTGGCAGCACCTGGATAACTCGCAAAGACTAGAAGATTGCTGAAGCCAGACAAACCTTACCTTCCCACTTTTCTCCTCTGTCAGTGAACAGGCTGAAGAAGACTTTTTGAAAGAACAGCAAAGGAGTCTGTAGGGACTAATTTCAGAGGCTGTGATCACTGTAATTCTTAGACAAAAAATACCACGTGTAGTTATGGGAAGAGAGCAGGAGAGGAAGCAGCAGTTGGAAGAGTGAGTAAACATTAGCTACACAGATCGGCATTTTCAAAAATTCCTCTTAGATTAGAAATACGTGCTACATTGACAGACTTGTGATCCTTCATCATTTCTACATGTCTGGGAACCTCACTGTAAGGGGTGAAGGGGATCACCTTGAAATAGTAGAACAACAACACAAAATCTGACATCGAAAGCAGTTGTCTAGTAAGGAGAGCTTTCTATCCAGGAACACAGACGAGGCCTTGAAAAGCACATCTCTTTCAGAATGGCATCAAAATAGCTGTGCAAGCTTGCATTTCATTATTTACAAAATTATTTTCTACCATTCTGATGTAAAATAAAGCAGGAGTTTTCATTTCTTCAGTGGCTGCAGCATCTCGCTGTGTCACCAAACCCATCTGCTCCACCACTGTCAAGATTGTGGCACTTCAAACACACAGGGGCTGAAGTACCATGCATTTTGCAAATACTTGCTCAGCACATCACAGGTCACGTAACCAGAAGGCACTGGTAACCGGGAGCCCTGGGCCTACAGTATACAAAAATATTGCAACTAAAACTGCTTCTAAATCTTAGCTGTTTTCTTCCTAATACTTAAGAGACCAGTGAAAAGTAGTAGCTGCAATGATGTGTCGGCAGGGTAGCAAGAGCCCAGCTCTATGTCTGAAGCAATTAGAGCATGTCATAGAGGAACGCCAGGGAAAATCAAAGGAAGAGTTGAAATGGTTTTCACTGTTACTCCAGGTCGCCAGGGAAGGCTCAACCAACCAGTGTTTTAAGATTAACACATGCACCGACATATATGGACAATTCCAGTCAAGCCAGGAACTGTTTTTTCTATGTCTGTGAGGAAAGTTAACTATTGTATCCTAAGTCATCTGACATTTTTTCCCAAATAGCAGAATTTCCTTTCTTCTTCTGGAGAACTTTGCATTTTGCGAGGGAGCGTGTTTACGATAGATTCCCACATCAGAAACAGTGACATCAGTGATTCCTCTTGCAATTTCCCATCGGTACCCTGGGGACAGGGCTGGCCTTCCTTTGGTAGCAAGCCCTGAGGTCTGGGGCCAGCAGGTGCTGTAATACACCAAAGCGCTAGTGCTCTCACCAGGCGTTAAAGCCAGTGAAAGCTGCAGGAGTTACCACCGTGCATAGACTAGATCAGGGTCCGATTGCTCTTTATTTCGTGGAGGTCAGTGACCATTAACTTGCTCTTGCCATGCAGTGATGGCAAGCAGCTGCCGGGTAGCAGTAGCCATTGTAATGGTAGGAATCTTGATGTTCAGTTCCAAACTAAGCAGGAGCTAAGGTATTTTTAAGTGTGCAGCCTGCAACTTATTTGTGTGGATTGTCTCCAGATGTGGGTAGTGTGAAGGGCAGACAAGTGTGGGTTAACTGGGTAGGGTGGAAATTAGTTCATCCCTCATTTGCTGCTGCTCCTTCTTCCTTTTCAGGTTCTGGTTGCAAGCTAAGGCCATCTAAGCTAGAGCATTAGATTCTTCCCCTCCTAGACTTTGGTCTTGGCAGCCCCAAGAGAAGGTCTAATCCATTCCCTCTACTTCCTTGAGGCAGGAGATGGGGGGAATCCATGTTGTCCCATCAGGATCTGCATGTTTGCCATGCTGGAAGATCTGCATATTCCTCCTACTCCTGTATAACTCCCCACGCTGATGAGCCTACTACAGGTAGTCTGGGGATGTGAGTTACCTGTAGTTTTATTTCTAAGGGGACGAGCTGTCTGGCAAGTGAAAAATAGGCTTTTCACCGAGTTACACTAAACCACAGAATCATAGAATGGTTTGGGTTGGAGGGGGCCTCAAATATCATCTAGTTCCAACCCCCTGCCATGGGCAGGGACACCCCCCACCAGCCCAGGCTGCCCAAAGCCCCATCCAACCTGGCCTTGGGCACTGCCAGGGAGCCAGGGGCAGCCACAGCTTCTCGGGGCACCCTGTGCCAGGGCCTCAGCACCCTCCCAGGGAAGGATTTCTGCCTAATATCTAATCTCAATCTCCCCTCTTTTAGTTTGAACCCATGCCAGTTGTCCTGTCCCTCCCTGCCTTGGAACCAGCCCCTCTCCAGCTCTTCTGGAGCCCCTGCAGGCACTGGAAGGCCGCAATTAGGTCTCCCTGGAGCCTTCTCTTCTCCAGGCTGGACAAACCCAACTCCCTCAGCCTGTCCTCATAGCAGAGGGGCTCCAGCCCTCGCAGCATCTCCGGGGCCTCCTCTGGACTCACTCCAGCAGCACCATGTCTTTCCTGCCCTGGGGACCCCCGAGCTGGACGCAGCACTGCAGGGGGGCTCAGCAGAGCAGAGCAGAGGGGCAGAATCCCCTCCCTCGCCCTGTTGCCCACACTGGTTTGGATACAGCCCAGGACACGGGTGGCTTTCTGGGCTGCCAGCGCACACTGCTGGCTCATGGTGAGCTTCTCATCAACCAGCACCCCCTATGACCTTTCTCCTGTTTTCTGCATTCCTGCGTATGCTGGGGATGTCCCTCTCAGGATACACAGTGAAATGCTTTAATACTCGCTTCGCGTGACTCCTGGAGGTTTAAAAGAGATTGGGTTTCTTTAGGACTTAAACAACTTGTTGAGGCCATTTGACTCTCCATGATGTAGCAAACTGCGAAGTGCTTAATTATAATTTTCCAGTTAGCTTGCTGCTACTCTTTTAGGTGTCTGATGAACATTAGCAGCTGAGCTGATTGATAACTAATTGTCTAATTTGGCTGCTAGTTGCTTATTTGAGCACGCAGTTACCTGTTTTGTTAGATTTTCAGGTGGCCATCAGAAGCAGTCTTCTGATCACTCTGTCATGACTTGGAGGTTCGGTGAGATGTCCCAAACTAGGACTAGGACTCAAATGAATTTTAGACTCAAATGAATTATATGACTTTCCCAAGGAGACACCCCTCACCAGAGGGACTTTAAAGGTTTATTACAAAGATGGTTGGAGCTAATCCGACTGAGGTTGCCTGGGTAGAAAGTGTGTGTGTGTGTATTTATGTATCCCCACATACCATGTGTTTCTCTTCTGTGTAGTCAGGAAGCAGATTCATCCTCCTGCCACGTATATTCATCAGGTGTTATCTGACCTCAGGTCCTACTTAAGGAAATGTCTAACTGAGGTAGGTTGATGGAAGGTTTGCCCAAGTAATGGTGTCAGTAGCTGCACTTCTGATAAAAGTGGAGTGTCACCTGCAGTGACTGCGTGGAGCATTGCATGATAGCTGGGATGTCTGTAAAATCTGTAGAAAATTAACTACAGCTGCACAATAGGTGATTAAACGACTTTTCTCATGCTGTAACTCAGCCCTCTTTAATATTCATTTAAGAATTCTTTCCCTTTTATAGGACTGTAATATACATGAGCCCATTCCTTTCCACCCTTCCTATTACTCTACAGCAGTGCCTTATTTAATAACCTTTTATTTTTATTGCTTCTTGCAGGCAATCTCCTCTCTCAGCCTCTGTCCTGGGAAGCTTAGCCAAGCAGTGGGGCACTTTTTGGTGGGGAAAGTGATGGAAAAGGAACAGAACCACACCAAATTTGTTATACTAGTCCCACAGCAGGAGTAGCTTTCCCAGAGAAAGATTGGCAGATTCCTCTCCTCCTGTTTCTGTCTTCACACCTCTGAACCCGTCTATGTGGAGTCCATGTGGGACAAGATTATGTCACTTCTTCAATCTCCTCAGGTCCTTTTGTGGGATAAGAGGAAATTCCTACCAAGCCTTTGTGGAGTTGCTCTGCAACCTCTGTGAAACCTAGGAAATCTGAGGGAAGAGGCTTTCTTGCACATATGCTTGGGTCTGGTAACCACTTCAGGAGTTTTTCCTGAAGGAGAGGAGAAATTGCTAGACCCACTTTTGGTAAAATCCTGACGTAGTTCATCTCAAGTCAACTGGTGATGTTGCCTGACAACTGAGGATCTAGTTCTTATAAAATGAGAACTGTCCTGTAAGAAGGGGCCATAAACAAAGCAAGTTTTCAAAGAAATTGAATGCAGCGTACCAACGTTGCCAGTGTACAACATTCAGATCTCGTGAATTTGTCACCACAAGCACAAAACCAGAGTGCTTTGGGTTCTCTTCCCATCAGTTAATAGTCCGAGGTCCCCAGGAGTGGTTGTGCTTCTCTAATCCGATCAGCGAAATGTGACCCAGAGAATTTCCCTGTGTGATTCCTGGGCAGAGTTCAAAAGCTCCTGTGTCAGACTGTCTGCTGCCTACAAGAGGAAGTGTTTTGCCATCTTGACTTAAAGACTTCAAATGAGAAAGAACTTAACATATCCCAAAGCGAGTCGTCCCCGTGGCTAACTGTCCTCACCGCTAAAATATACCTTTCCCTTTTTAACCTCTGGGATTAATCTTTTAAGACTTTCTTCACAACTGTGAGGATTTGAGACCTGTTTTAATTTTTTAATGAGACTGAAATTCTTATATAATAACAAGCTGCTGGGACATGGGGCTTTGAACAAAATACTTAATAATACAATAAGACCAGCAATAAAATGGATAGAGTTGGAAGGACTGATACTGCCAAATTGCCTAGTCTTTCCAGTAGTGGAGGTAATTATTGAGTTGTATTGTTTTTACTAGCAGATGACTGAAGACATTTTTCTGGAAAATGAATGCAGCCTGATCAGAGAGAATCCTATCTAGTGGAATGAAACAGATTTTAAATATATTTATTCATTAAAATGTTGTTCTAAGCTTCTTTTGGTCCCTACTGGGCAGAAGACGCCTGTTCCATCCACCTCTAATCTGAGAAGCTCATTGCGTCTACCAGACCTATTTGTAGTGAGACGCTTGTGGGAGACGAAACCTTGGCATGGGAGCTTGCTTGTCTCCGAGGGCTGTTGGAAGGGGAGCAGAATTCCTTGTCTGCTTCGGTCCACCCACGCAAACAGGAAAGGGGCTGTGCCAGATGATAAGTCCAATTTACCATCCAGGGTAACTAGATGCCAGAGAGGATTGTTTTCATTTCCACGGGATTTCTAATTAAGGGACATGCTTTAACTGTGTTTTCAATGGCTGAACATCCAAATGACAGTTTGATATGAGCAATTTGTCTGGCAGGCTAGATAAATTCATACCAAAGCTAAAGGATTTTCTGTTTAAAATGGGTGCACATCCTTAGTTGCGAATCGGATCAAACATTCCTGTAACTAAAGCATCCCCTTTATATAACAACTTCTTTTTAACCTTCATTCTTCGCAGTTTTAATGATCAAAGTCTCTCTTTCCCTGATTTGTCCCCAGTCATTGACTCTGCCAAGCGCTTGTTGTTTTGTTTTTTTTTTTTCTGAACTCTCAGTCTTGTTCCAGTTTGATGAATGAAGGGAAATGTCTATTCCCATTTCTGCTGTCCCACCCAGCCCTAATGAGCAGTAGCATTGTCTGACCTAGTCCTGGGGGAATTTGCTACCTGCATAGCTGTTGGGCTGGGCTGTTGCAGCTGGATTTCTTCTGATGCTTTGTTTTCTAGAGATGTGATCCAAGGGTCTTGAGAACAGGTAGAGAGGAAAGGTGCTGCTGTCTGTCAGGGGAAACTGGGTGCAACATGATTAGGCTATTAGGTGCCATTTGTTTCTGGAATATTGGAAATCCACCCAGCCATGGAAGATGTTGCTTTGGTTGAGGACATGCTGCCTTTTATCGCATTCACAGAAATAGATCAAAGACACGTTCATGATATACGTGGCCAGCAGAGGTGATGTGGGCAAACGTTAAGTGGGTTTGTTCCCGTAGGAGCCCTGGTATGAAACTCTTGATAGCTTTGCCAGGTTCAGCTAGAAAGACTTTGGCATTTAGTGTAGGTTAATGAGAACTGTGAGCTTTGAAGGTTACATGAATGCATGTTCTCCCTTCCCCCCATCTTCACATGACACCATTCAAAATATGTCTGAGTGGAGAATACAGTTATTTTTGGTACTGGCCCAGGAACTTATCAGGTGAAGTGCAATTAATGAATCAAGTGCCTTAAAATATCTGCCCAGAAGCAGCAGGTACTCTTTTGGTGACTGAGTATAAGAATTTCATTCAGAAGAATGGAATGAAAAAAGCTTTTCTTACATCATTTCTTCACAGTGTATTTGTCCTGCTCCTTCCAGGGACATTATATTTTTGCTATACCAATAAAAATCTGCCTGCACCTTGGCAAATGACAAAACTGAAAAAAACCTCCTCAATTTGGATGTGCTTGGTGGGGATTTAGCTGAAATCCTTAAGGGGTTTGCCTGCCCTAAATGTTACTGCTGTCCAGGCAGTCTCCCTGCGTGGTGCTGGAAAGGGTCCGAACATGGCTGTGGAGGTCGCTGCTCTGGGAGGGAGGTGCAGATTGGCTTTAATCATAGAATCATTAAGGTTGGAAAAGACCTCAAGGATCATCTAGTCCAACTGTCCCCCCACCACCTATTCCCCACTAAACCATGTCCCTAAGTACCACATCCAACCTTTCTTTAAACACCCCCAGGGACGGGGACTCCCCCCACTCCCTGGGCAGCCCGTTCCAATGCCCGACCACCCTTGCCCAGAAGAAATTTCTCATCATCTCCAACCTGAATCTCCCCTGGCGCAACTTGCAGCCACTCCCCCTTGTCCTGTCACTAGTTATCTGTGAGAAGAGGCCGACCCCCAGCTTGCCACAACTTCCTTTCAGGTAGTTGTAGAGGGCAATAAGGTCTCACCTCAGCCTCCTCTTCTCCAGACTAAACAAGCCCAGTTCCCTCAGCTGCTCCTCATCAGACTTGTGCTCCAGACCCTTTACCAACTTCGTTGCTGGTGAAGCTTGTTCCATCTGCGCTCTTCTTTCCTGGGTCATCAAATGCCAGAAAATGTAGAGGAGTAAACTATGGCTGAAATTCAGAGAGGATGCAGACTACTGCAAGGATCGGGGAAGATAGGAGCAAGGAGTTTTCCAAGGTTATGTCTGAAGAAGCTGTGTGAAGAAGCTGAACAAGACTTGCAAAGAGATGGGTTATAATAAACCAAGGGAAACGGAGTGGGTACGAGTAACGGGATAGAGTCAGTTGGCTGGGAAAGAACACAGAGCTGAAGGCAGGGAATTGTGAGGGGATAATAAAATCAGGAATGCATGGGGCAGAAACAGTGGTCTGTGATAGAGAAGGGGGGGAGGAAGCAGGGACAGAGAAGCAATGTGTGTGGAGGAGATACATAAATAGGACAGAGAGTGGGGACTAGCTGACCAGGCAAAAGGAGACAAAGTGTTATAAAGAAAAGTGAGACTGGATGTGAAACTGGGAACCGAAGTGAGTTGACTCTTAGAGGAGACCAGTGCTCGCACGAAAGCTACAGGTGGTTCTCAAACAAGATCAGTTTGAAAGGAGTCAGACTTGGGGACAACAATAGACAAATCCCTGTCCATTTGTCTCCAGGCTGGAATGAGACCTGGAGCCAGGGGCACACCATATCTGAATTCCTTTCCACACCTGCTATCCATAGTAGAGCATGCTGAAGGCTGGTGGAGGCAAAGAATGGGTTGAACATAGAAAGAAGTACATCGTTGTCCATCGTTGTCCATCACTGCCTGCACTCCGAGGACTTGAGGAAAGGACAGTCTTGACCAGCACATTCTCTAAATGTGGAATGATTGAATTTGCAATTGTACTGACATCCTCTATACGTAGTCTCTGTGAATGGGTTAAGGAGACAGGGAAGTTTTGCACTGTTCAGAAGGGAACAGCTTTAGGAGATAAGTAATTAGAGATGACAAAGATGGAGAGCACAGGGCTGATACATTATGGCTGAAATACTCATGTTTATTAGTAAAGCCAAGAGGGAAGGGCTCTCTCTGTGTTCTTATTTTCTATAATACAAATGCTTGATAGTCCCAAAAGAGGTCGAGGCTCCGGTGCTGGGCACTGGAAACTGCTACAGGAAAATGTTATTTGCATTAAGGAGCCTCCAGTTCAAATAGACAAGGCAGAGACAGAGTGGGAGAGGAGCAAGAGCACTGAGAGGTAAAGCAGGTGGCAATGGTTAGCAGCAGAGCTGATTGCTGAATTTCTGAATCCCAGTGCACCCATGTGTCTGTTAAATTGTACTGCTGTTTGCACTCACACTGAAGCCAAAAGGAGGTCTGAGTAAATGCTCAAGGCTAAAAGCACTACGGGATTTCTGCCCTAGAAACCAGAATCCAAAATGGGTTGATTTTATTTTTAAAGGAAAAACAAATGCATCAGGTCCTATTCCGAACGGTCATGCTGCCACCATAGCACACAGTGAGCGCTCTGTTACGAGAGGAGAAATCCCATTAAAATGAGTAGGACTACAGCCCTGAGCCCTGGTGGGAGATGCAGACATACTGAAAGCTGTTTATATTGGCTAGGAAATACACAGGTTAATAGCAGTTGTAGCGTTTACACAGGACCTAGAAATGTCCTCGACGCTTTGCACAACAAATAAAATAAGTTGTTAATTACTTGTCCTGAAGATTTATATAATGCGACGTTAGTCCTACACAAGCAAAGTTAGGGCAGCAAGAACAGAAGCTTTGATGGCAGAGCACATGAAGGCAGTTGTACCAGGGAACACACCGGCTTTGTGTTCTCCCTACCCAGAGCAGCCCCTTGCTCCTAGGGCATTGATTTACCCAATGTTTGTGCAGTCAAATTCCATCCTAGATTTAGCAGGAGTTTATATGAGTCTTTTTGTACACAGATCTCAACTCCTCTTCCCTCCCATCAAAAAAAAAAAGCTGAAAGTGCCAATACATAACAAGATTTGTTTCTAGGATTTTGCTGGTCATTTTAAAAAAATGAACATTTTAAAATTAGTTGAAGTGTTTAGCTGCCTTTCCATGCAGTGATGGTGGACTGACAAGAAGAAAGCCATCAGAAGAAGCAAATCTGGATAGTTATGTCACAACTGAAAAAGAGTATGACAGCATATGTTTTACTTGAGTTTATTTAGGACGTCCTGCTGCTAAAATCAGCCTGCAGAATGGTCAAATTTCATAAAAGTAACAGTCAGACTATTTGTACTCAATTATATGTTTATTTAAAATTTCCTCTTGGTTTACTGATGTAAATGTATTGTTCATTTTTCACATACCAAGCACTGTTGTTTAGTCTCAAGGGAATTATTGTTACAAATTTAACAACTGTGACATATTAAAAAGCACATTTAAGGAAGAAATTAAGGGTTGAGAGGATGTGACCAAATGTTTCCACGGTGTTTTGCCAAAATGTCACTTAAATGCCAGTGTGATTTTTAAGAGGGGTTGCTCTTTCAGAACTCATCTTGCCCACCAAAAACATAAAAGAAGTCTTGTCCCCATCAGCAGCAGGCACACTTTCATTGCGCTTGCCAGAAAATAATTTCCTAAGTTTTATTTTCATTTTTGGAAACGACTTTTAACTACTGGGTGATTAACATGTTCGCTCTCTGCGTTATGCAGCTGATTAGCAAGGAGGAAGTCTATGGCTTGGAGTGTGTAAGCAAAAATGTTCAAATTAGATGCCTCATGTAGGCACCTGCATCTCTAATTAACAACTGACCGATAATGTCAGGAACTGATTTTCAGGAAGCTCTTTGTTCTTTGAAAGTCAGGCCCCAAACTGGGCAATGAAAAATAGAAACCTGAAACATGGATGATTACTTCTGAGAAACTCGATCCTAAAGTCAAAGCAAATCGTGAGTGGTGCATGTGCAGGTCTGGGAAACGCTGTCTCTGCTTATATTTCTGAGATTTTTGATTGCCTTTCGAAAGCGATCGCAGTGAGATTGTTCCAAGAAGGAGTTTCTTGTGTACCATTTTCTATGAGCAGAATGCTTTCTGCGGAAAGTCGGAGCAGCGGTAGAAGGTGTTCCTGTGAGATAACTCCTCCAAACTAATCTGTCTTTTAAGCTAAGTGTTGTAACTTAGGGTATGTTTTCTAGAGTGGTTTTTCTACATGAATGGAAAATGCCGTGGTCTAAATGGTCCATATGAGATTTTCTCCCACCTGAGCTCTACTGCTCTATGGAGGTGGGATGAACTGAGTTGCCATCTGAGCGCTATCTCCTGATCACCTTCTTCAGGTCGCCTGCTACAACTGTCACGCTTGCTCTGATGCTCAGGTCAGTGGCATGGTTATTTTCTGGTTAGGATGGTTTGAAGACTGCAGACTTAGCTCAAGCTGGGACTGGTGGCCGAGCTGAGCTCCTGGGCCCATGGGCAGGGGTGTGGAGAGGAGCCTGGTCAGGGCCATTAAAGCCTGTTAGTGCCCTCAGGGCCCTGACATAGAGAAGAGTCCTGATGCTGATGCAGATCTAGTGGGGAATTTCAGAAACAAAGCTATGTTTTCTTTGCGTTTTGAACCTTTCGCAGGATGATTCACCTTGAGATGATTAGAACAGCTTATGGTGGCCGCACTGAAGTGCAAAACAGTCGCAGGAAGGGAGCAGACCTCAGTGGCACGTTCCTCTCTCACAGACAGGACTGGGTGCTCCCCCTTCTACAGCAACGCACAGTAGATTTTGGTCATTTAATTCTCCTGTGAGGCTGTGATAGTGTATGTCCAGGAAAATATAACTTCTTTCCTTTTTGTCTTGAAGCCATTAAATATTTTCAGTTGTAATAAAACCCACAAAGTGTGGGAAAAGCATGCCTAGGAATTAAAACTGCCAGAGCCTCTAGGTTATTCTGATTTTTTTTTTTTTTCCTGAGAAGGGCATGATCCTGCCACTTGCTAGAATGTGTTTATCAAATCCTAGATGCATATGGATAGGTTGTGGGGGCACACGCAGAGGACTGGTGTGTCTGCAGGAGGGATAGTGAGGCAGCAGCTCCTTTGGGCAGTTCAAGGGCACCCTTGTGATTTGGATGGGCTTAGCTGGCCGTACATCATTACGGAGACATTAGGGCCCGTGGCTTGGCAGCAGCTGTGACAAAAAAATGTATAAGATGTTACCAAAGGAAGCACTTGGCAAAACTTTTTTGGCTTCCCCAGACATAAACAACAAATTTTCTCAACAATAGTAGGTTCTGACTGGGGGTGAGTCACTAATGTATTCCTCTGACTGCATAGAGGAGACCACAATCGGCTAAATAAAGCCAAGACAGGGTAACGCTCGTGGTTGAGGGGCACAGCGGGGAATTCCTAGATGGCTTTCTGAAATCTGTGTATTACACACCACTACTGTTCTGTGTGAGAGCTCTGCAGGAGCTCTCTGAATCTCTGCAGGACAGATTCTTCATCTGCTAGAAATTGGTGTGGCCCTTTGGTATTTGTGCAGATAATCTGATTTATACCAGCTGAGAAGCCCTCTTTAGGAGTGGACCCTGGTTTCAGTTGGTAATGAGAAGTGGACTTGGTAATTTCTCATATTTCTAGTACTTTAAGGGAAGTACTGACTATGGAATTCAAAGGGGACTTTGAGCATCTTATGGTTATCTGGAGATAAAATTTAGTCTTTGTATCTGATAAGCCATTTATGAAACTTTGATTTCCACTTTTGAGTTAACCTAGCGCTGCAGAGCTTTTATATATGGCCCAAGCTATAGAAAAAGTTCTTTATGTTACACCTTACTTTCAAAGAGAAAGTGTGGTGAAGATGTGGTGTCATGATCCACAGAAAAGATCTCCAACTTGGAGAAGTATATCTTCATTCCTGGATGATGTAGTAACAGTTTAGCTTGTACAGCTGATTTTACAAAAATATTTATTTCAGTGAAATTAATTCCAGCTCACTTTTAGTTTCCTCTTTCAGTATTTTTCCTTGTTCCTTCATTTGGCTCGTGATGAGGTGAGAGTTGCAGTGATGGCATGTAGAAACTCTTATTTGCAATAACATTAACAATACGGTCTTCTGAGGAGCACTGTAAGGCTCCATGCAGCCATATGCATCGACGCACCAACACCACGATGTCAAAATTCAAGTGGGAAAGACTTCACATCTGTCCAGTAATGTAACAAGCCAGTATTAGCATTTTCATAAAATGTTCTGAAATCCATTTGGCTTGGCTCGCCATTCAGCCACTCAAGCCAAAGAGACCATCCTGAGAGTGGTGTAAGCAGAGAAGCAATACGTAGTAGTAAGTCAGGTTGCAGGATCTGAAGTGCCATTTTAATAAGGCAGCTAAAGTGGTAGAGCTTTATAAAATCCTTTGTTTTTCTGCCTCTGCCTACAGACTTGAAAAGATGTAAGAAAACACTGCACACACCGCTGTACCATGTCGGGACACTGCTTTCATCCTGCCACCCCCTAAGAAATTCATAGGGAGTTCAACCTTTGTCTGATATTTTTTCTGAAGCTCACGTCAACTATCCAAAGGTTAGAAAAAGGCACAACTCAACTACCGTGGGACAGTCACGGTAAGTGTTGAAAGAGGAAGTGAAGAGTGTACTTGATTGCAGCCAGCCCATCACAAAAAGCTATCAGCAGTGATTTTTAATCTAGCAGCGAAGGAAATAACATGAACTGATAGGTAGGAACCTGAGGATGAACATTTCTGAACATGAAAGTGTATGCAAACAGCAACACTGAGTAATTAAACATTGCTGCACTTTACTAAGGCCTGCCTTGAATGCTCCAGCTCTGAAAGCCTTCACGGCCTTGCAGGGAGGATACTCTAATTCAGCCATAGTTTAGTGGGGTCAGTGCAGGAACTGGAGGTTGAAATCCCATTGCCATTGGGACAGAAGTTGAGTTAGAGTGGCTATAACAATCCCTTCCACGCTTGGTACGTTCTACTCCAGCGAGGCTCGGCAGACTGAGTCTGTTGAGGTCCTTGATAACTCTGTCTGTGTATGCCTGGACAGATTTTTTCTTTGCATGGTAGTTTGGGAGTAGGTTGCTCTTTGCATGTGTGCTTGTATTTACATGTGAACAAGAATATTTGTTCTTCATCAGCCTTTGTTCTCCTATTTTTAAAAGGCTTACTCATCCCCTCAAAGATTAGAATCAGCTCCATCTGATTTAGGTGACAGTTCTCACTCCATGAGCAGCAAGAAATTGAAATGAACTGTTTCTGGAATGAGCCATTGTTGATCCAAGCTGTCCAACAAGTACTTGAATAACAAATATCTCTTACCAAACCAACGTTGGTTCATGAACAGAGAAAAAGAATGAAGTTCGCTGGATTGCTTGTTTGCAAAACACAGTTCAGCCCTTTCTTTGCCAAAGCCGAACTGTCAGGAACTAGATCCTTAACTGCTATAAACCAACTCAACTCATTGACTTCAGCGGGGAGGTGACAATTTACATTAAGTGATCATCCAGCCTCAAAAGTGCAGCAAGACAGCAGTGTGAAAAAAACAAATGATGGGGAATGGTAGCAAAACATTTCAGAATAGCCAGAGAGATTTCTGGGATAAATTTCAGATAGGATCTTCTTTTATGCAAAGATAAGGGGGTTTTGTCTCTTATCTCCTGTTTTACTTAGCGCATGCAAAGATCAAATGTGAAGCAAAACTTGTTCAATAAAGAATATCACTTCCAGCTAGAAAAGCTGCTGTGCTCGTATTGCTGGGTCATCGCTGTTAAAGGAACACCATCTGATCAAATCCACCAGATTTTCCACTGAAGTTGTGTTTGTGGGCTTAGCGGTGCAACTGCCCTGAATATAAAAATCCTAGCAATTTCAAGTGTTAGAAATTGAATCATTTGCTTGATCTTCTCTGTGGTTTGGTCATGAGACAGTTGCATAAGGATCATGTTCAAAGTAGGAACACTGTGAAACAGTAAAGTCTTCAGACCGAGTGAGCATTGTGTAGCATTCTGCCCCTGTACAGTTGTTCTTACTTTTGAAGTTGTCATGTTTATCGTGATGGGGAAACCGTGCCTCCTTGAACTGAAAGCAGATTTGAAATGAGCCAAGCTCAGGGGCTGGGTGCTGTGTATACTGATGGGTGTAGGGTTAGTACTAAGCCATAGAATTATAGAATCCCAGACTGGTTTGGGTTGGAAGGGACCTCAAAGACAATCCAGTCCCATCCGCTGCCATGGGCAGGGACACACCCACCAGCCCAGGCTGCCCAAAGCCTCATCCAACCTGGCCTTGGACACTGCCAGGGATCCAGGGGCAGCCACAGCTTCTCGGGGCACCCTGTGCCAGGGCCTCAGCACCCTCCCAGGGAAGAATTTCTGCCTCACAGCTCAGCTCCAGCTCCCCTCCTGCAGCTTCAGGCCCTTCCCCTTGGCCTGGCCCTCCCTGCCCTGGACCCAGCCCCTCTCCAGCTCTCCTGGAGCCCCTTCAGGGACTGGAAGGCTGTAATTAGGTCTCCCCAAAGCCTTCTCTCCTCCAGGCTGAACAAGCCCAACTGCTTGGGAAGTCTGAGGAAGATTCAGTCATCCAAATCATAGAATCATTTAGGTTGGAAAAGACCTTTAAGATGATTGAGTCCAACCATAAATGAAACAAACCCGGGGAGTAAAGCAACTAAAATGTTATTGCCTTACATTGAAAATGGGTCTCTGGGTGTGTGGAGCTGTGAGGGTCTAAAAAGTGAATGGGTGACCTGTGGATTCATTTGGGCTGGAGAGGAGTCTTTAGTGAAGAAGTTCCTTTCCTGTCAGAATGGCAAAAAACATCCTTCAGCACTAAGGAACTTGCTATTAACATTGTTAAAGCTGATTTGCTATCATTTAGCATGTTATATTCATGGCACTTGGAAACAGGAATTAAATAAGGCATGTAATTAAGGGTTATTAGCATTATTTACTACTAGTGTTGTAACGTTTAGAGGCGCTTCTCAGGTTGCTTTTTGCTACAGCTTATACAAATACATAAGAGGAGACAGCTCTTATCCAAAATATTTCCATTTAAGGATACTGTTATTATGAACAGAAATACCCCCCAAAATGTAAAGCAAGATCTCATTTCTAATGAACAGGTATTAGCAGGATATGCCAGCAACGACTTCTTGCTCACTTGCCGCTCATGTTTCATGCATGAAAACAAATGTTGGTATGAGATTTTTAAATTAACCTCTGCAGTCAATAACACCAGCAGAAGTATTTCGAAAGAATTAATCTGTAAAATTGTGTAAATGCCAGGGCATACATTGCATACTTCAATAGTTAATGGGTTGGTGAATCCTGTAGCTGTTATCTTGTTCCAACTATAGGAGGCATTTCGAATAAACTCTTGTGGAAAGGACCAAAATCTGGAAATTTCAAGGTCTGTAATTGGGAATAGCCTGACTCACCCCAACTAAGCCGTAGCAGCTGAAGATTTGGCCCACCAGGTGTATCCAAAATACTGCAAATTCCTACAAACAGGAATTCTTTGCCTCCATTAGCATTTCAACACACACTCACTACAGAGATCTCACTGGGGGTAAAGCATTAAAACCCTTTCAAAAGTGGTTTAGTTGGCTAATTAGACAATAAGCATAAACCTGATGCACCCAGCTGTACAAATAAAACGTGACTTTAATGTCCTGCGCGCACAGAGTAGTCGTGAACTTGGAGCCAAGACGGGCCGCGAGGAAGGTGGCTGGCTTACAGCTCAGTAGTGGTGTGTCTGAAGGCTGAAACCTTTGGAGAACTAAAAGAGAGTTTATTTGAAGTGTAACTAAAAGGAACTAAGTACCAGTTACCACAAATAGGGTGATCTTTATCTTCCTTTGTTGGCTTGCGCAGAGGGAAAAGAATCTTAAAAGACTTGTGCAGCCGCAGGCTTCACAAAGAGGATATCTCCCTCACATTGCTGACATGTCTCTCATTTTTTGGGTGCTACCTTACCGGTGGAGGAAATTAACAGGTCATTTTAATGCCCTCTTACGCCCTTGGCTCCTGGGTAGGTGTGATCGAGTAGCTAAACACTTACATAACTGAGATTTCTCCCCTCTGTGCGAAGGCATCCATCCCGTGGTTGTTCCAGGAAAATTAAGCTCCTCTTGTGCAGTTTTCCACTTTGGCTATCTTGGAGTGGCACCTGTAAGCGCTCACTTTGAGAGATTGCTAATGTGCTAATTACCCAGGACCCAAAAATGCAAGCTGTAAACAAATGAGGACTGTATTTATAATCAATCAATTTTATGACCTTCTGATGGTGGTGATATCAGTGGAGTTTACATTGGGAGCCCTTGTACTCCTCCAGGGCAGCTGTGCCCTTAGGTTTTAGTTACAGCTCGAAGAAGATTTTGCTAATTTACTTTATAGTAGGCGTACTTAAGAAAAATATTACCTTCCCTAAACAGCTGAGCCCATTACCAAGTCTCATTTTTAAATAATGCAAACACACGGACTGTCAGTACCTTCAGGGTGTATTGTCAGGTGACGAGCAGTTTTCAAAACATCCACGGCAGAAAGTAATGACTTCAGAGCAAAATATTGTTCTCGTTGATACAAGTTGCCGTGAGACAAATCCCACACCCTCTGATGTCAATGGAAAGACTCCGTTTGACTTCAAAGAGGACTGGATCAGGCCCTAAAAGAAACGTTGCCATCATAAAACACCGCAGACGCTTTATGGTTCATACACTTAAAAAATGCTCTGCTCGCCGGTGATCTCCTGTGCAGTTTACCTGGCTACGTGTAACTTGTAATTTTTGTGTTTGCTTTGCGATGGATTTATGATAGAAGAATGCCCATAAAGTCTGATTTGTGAAGTGTTAAAATGATGTCCTGGAAAGCCACACAATGCCAAGGTACACAAGATGCCCTGTAATACCTCAGCTTGAGGAAGGCCATCCAACTTTCCTGGTGTTACTAAGTTCTCACAAAGAAAAACAATGTTGTTTAACCCTAGACAGACGTGTTAAAAATAGCTCGATTTTGTACCCCTCTTCTTTTATCGGAATCGTTAGCTTTTAAATCTGAATTCAGGTTCCATTTTTGAGGACAGAACTGTTTCCTACTTTTCCCAAAGCTTTGCTTGGGCGGTCGTTGATTTGAGCAACTTTTAAAAATGGGGCAGGATGGGGGCCCTCTGCGATTATGAGCCCCTCGAGCTGGGAGCCCAGAGATAACTTTATTAGCTCCAAACCAGCAGCAGATGCAAGTTGTTCAGCATAATTCCTTTCTCTCAGCTTTGTACCCTGATTTAAGCAGAGGTTATAAGGAGATGTGTTCCTTAGGGTTGTTTAGGATGTGGCTCTGCAGAGAGGACCAGAGCTCCATTTTTCCCTGCGTCATATTTCCTACGATGCCTGAGAGGACCACGCTGGAGCCCCGATGCTGGACCGTCGATGACGTTAGTCATCCAAAAGATGCTCTGTCTCTTTTCCGAGCTTCTGCAAATTAGTGCTTTGCAAATGCTGTGGAGGTTGCTGAACGCCTTTGCCTCCCCGGGATCTCTGCTGGGTGGGGATGAGAGCTGGTCCTGTCCCTTGCATTGCCAGCCCGAGGGACAGGACCACGCTGTCCCCTGGGGACGTCCAGCTTCTCGGGGCTGCAGGAAGGCAGCGAGCGGGTGGCGGTGCCGAGCAGAGGGCTCAGGGAGCCCCTGGGAGAGTGCTGCCCTCATCTTAGCACGCTGAGCTTTCCCGGTCCTGTTTGGAGGGCAGGCAGCCGGCCAGACAGCTGGATTGCCATGGCAAAGACAGTGTCTGGCCTTTTGAAAAGAGAAACTTGCTAGATTTATGTGCGGGAATGGATGTAGTCCTTCTGGAGTTGACGCGGTCTAATGAATGAGATGGGGAGTAAAATACTTTATACTTGCTATCAGGGGTTAACGACTCCTGCCCTCTCCGTTTTCCCCCCCGCTCATGTTTTCCCCCTCTCCCCCTCCTCCCCTCCCAGTCCTCCCGCTGTGCGTCTGTATTTTCCGAGCAGTGGCACCACCTGGTTTGTTTTCTGTGTCAGGTATATTACAGACTGTCTGTCAGAGATTAACGGCCACAGCCAGCTCAGCCTTTTCTCTTATTGTACCTGGTCCGAACGCCCTCCCTGCCTGGATGTCCTTTGTTATGTTTCCCAGAATGTAACGGTACCTGAAGAAAGCAGCTTTTTGGGTCCTTTAAAAGTTTTCGGTGGATAACAGGATGGTGAGGATGGCGTCTCTGCCTACTCGTGGTCTTGGGGACCCATTCTGTGTGCCTCCATTGCTCTGCCTGCGTGCTGGAGCCTGAAAGATCTCACAGCACAGAAGTGCGCTTAAGTTACACATCAGAGACGATGTTTGCCTTTTCTGCTCTCAAAGAAAACAATGATGTGAATTTTCCTCTGTTGATGCCGACTCTGGCTGTGTCCCCAATCCGTATCAAAGAGGTCAATAACCCTCCCCAGCTGCCTACATGGAAGGGAAGCTTCAGCTTGCAGCTCCGATGGGAGCTCTGGAATGGTTGTACAGGTGCTTGGCCTTAACTCTGAAAGAAGCAGGACCTTCTGTTCTGGGCCAAGAGTATATCTGGGCTCTCGAGAAGTCACAGAAAGTTCTGGCTTCTTTCAGGCTTGAGGCCAAGCAAAGAGGACAGTAAGAGGAGATTTAATACTGCTTGAAGCGCAGCTACAAAGATGATGGGATCGACCTCTTCTTGGTAGCGGCAGGTGGTACAATAGGGAGCAATGGCAATGGATTGCAGCGTGGGAGGTTCACGTTGGACATCAGGGAAAACTTTTTTCCTGGAAGAGGAGTGCAACACTGGAACAGGCTGCTAGCAGAGGGGGAAAGGAGGGAAATCTTCATCCCTGGCAGTTTTTAAGACTCAGTCTCACACATGGCTTTTCCTCAACAGGCACTGGCACAAGCCCAGGTACACAGTTGCTCAACAGTCTCAGGACTGTGTCTCTCTTCAAGGTCTCATAAACGACACACAAACCCACCCCCTCTGGAAAATTGAGCACTTTTTACAGAAAATCTGAAGGGCCAACCCAAAACTTTCCTTGCATCAACTCTCCAGACTGGGAAGGAAATATCAGCATAAAGCTGCTCTTGATGCTCCCCACCCCCGTACATCTGCAATGGATAGAAACCTTTAACTGTACCTCCACAACCTATTTTGCCCTTGGACCACTGCCTTGTTTTGTAAATGGAAGAAATGTCTGTATGAACAATTCCTCTTCTCCTAGTAATGTGGTTATTGTCTGTGAGATTCCTTTCTCTGCTGGTGCAGCAACTAGGAATTGCGTGATGAATGATGGACTGGATGGTCCCAAAATTAAGGCCTTGTAATGCTGCCTGGGAAAATGGGGCTTCTGTGTTTCTAGGTGAGGCCAGGACGTGTCCTGGGGGGGGGGGGGGTCACTGTTTGTATGCTGCTCACCTTCTGTGTTCCTGACTTACGCTCCTACAAATTTGCTATGCAGAAGTGCAAAGGACCACCAGCAGCCACTTTGTTCAACAAGAGCAGTATGCTGAATGCATAAAGTATTATATAATGCTAAGTACCGTGAATAATCATGTCCAAGGCATATCGAATTGGGCTCTGAAAATTAATGGGCACTTTTGACCTCCTTTCTGTGCCTCAGCTCCTTGCCTGTAAAATGGGAAGGGTACCACTTTCCTATTTTGCAGGGTGAACGGTAATTGATTCATACTGGGCAAGCACTCATATATTACATTGAAATGGTTTTTAGAAAAACCTAGAGTGAAAGTATTAATCCCGCCTTTGGAGCAGAGTTTTGGTTGCAAAGGAAGGCATAGAGAGGCAGTACGTAGTGAAGGGGGAGCAAAATATCGAATAGGCGCTCGTTCATTTGGCACTGTTCACTGCGCGTGAATAAGACACGTAAAAACGTTCTGAAACGATGCTGTAATTAAAGACCCCCATCAGGAGACATAAGCACAAGAGAGCTGTAGTGAGAAATCCGCTTTCCTCGATCGGCAGTGCTCAAGTTTGAAGCCTAAATGCAGATTATTTTTTTTTAAATGTAATTTTAAATATGGTTCCTCAGGACAGAAAGCTTATGTTCGCACCAAGGTCTTCAATTTGTCTGGCCAGGAACTGCATCCCTTTTTGCTTTTCATTCTTAGAACGAATTCTTAGAAGATAGTGTCGAGAAACGAAATGTTTGCCAATCTAGGTACTAATGGGGCTTCAGAGGAAGAATCAAATTGTAGGAGTTTGGGGAAGAGCCTTTGGTTTATATAGCTTCAGTAACTGAATCGGGAACAGTAACTACATCAGGTGACTCAAAGTGCACAGCAAATACAAATATCTGGATTAGCAGATACAGGGATCAGCTAAAATCAAATCTATAATTCAACTGTTTTTATGCAATACACTGGAAAATTTCAATAAGCAGCAAAATCTGAGTGCAAGTAATTGAGATTAAGGTTAAATTTTTTTCCAAAGTGATTTGAGATGAATAGAAGATCCTAACTACGATGGATTAATTGTTAAATACTAGAGTTAGGTTTCCTCACTGGAGCGGTAGGCAAAAGGATGGAGGTTTGTAATGCAGAACACCACAGATGAAATACGAATCGGAAACAGTTCTCAGCTCAAAAGTATCAGCAGGACTATAGTTGGTAATAATACACACCACTGTTGTTGACATGCATTTTACAAAGGCTAGGGTTGATTTTCATCGCCAGAAATATTTTTCCTTGGCCCTGCATTTGCTGCATTTTTTCCGAGCGTTTTGCATTGCCTGTTAGCCTGCGGAACACTAGAGCATCTCGAGCATCACTGGGTAGTCTCTTTGCCAAGTTCTGGGAACAGAGGAACAGTTACCAAGAAAGGTCGTTTTTCTGCTATTCCAACTTGCACAGCGAAATGCAAAGCATTTGAAAAATAAGTCTGGGAACTTGGCCGGTGCTCCTTGGGGATTACCCATCCATTCCCCATTCCTTCTTTCACAGACCAAATGGCAGAACTGAAACGGGAAGGTTTCATGAGAAGAACAAATTCTTTCACTGGTTTCATGCCTCTGCACCAAGGAAGAGTAAGATCTCACTCAAATGGTGCATGATACCAGCTTGTCCTCTGCCATCTTCCTCCCAGGTATATGGCTAACAGATACAACAGGTACGGACTCACCCCTACATGAAGAAGAGACTGTTTTCCATCTAGTGGTATTGTGGTGCCATCAGCCCCTGCAGACCAAAGCAAGATACTGCTGAGCAAGGCACACGGGTCTCCTGAGCTGCTGCTGTCTCTTCCGTGCTGGGGTGATAAACGTGAGACCATCTTTCAGGTCTCATGGCTGCCCAGAGAACGATGAGCGTGGTCTTTAATTTGCTGGTGTACCAGCCTTTGGCAGAAGGAGCAGCAGATTCTGGGGTGGGGTGCTTTTGCCCTGTGTTTTGGTCTGCTGGTGTAGCTCAGAAGGGGAAAAGGTGTACCCCTTACAGCAGGTTCATCTTAGCCATCTGAGCCTGATCCCTTCTTGCCTTTCCTTTGTACTTACGAGTGCTTGGCAGGCGGGGAGCTTCAAATGTATCTTGAGAATTTTGCAGATAAGTTCATTGCTGTGGACAATGCCAGCCAGGGCAAAGATGTGAACCGAGGCGGTGGATTGGCTCCAGCTGTTTTTTCCCTGGTTTAGACCCCTGTGGATGGATTGAGATTATTCTTTAGATCACAGGTTATGCAGAAGTGCCCTCAGCGTGGATGGGAAGAGAGAACGTGCTATAAAGGGGGAAAACACATCGTTGAGCTGAAGACAGCCTATTCAAAGCACTGCTCTCTGTGTTCTCAGCAGGCTATTTCTGGGGCATTCGGTATGCAACAATATTGGCAAGAAAAATCCCTTTTCCATATTTTTTCTTGCTAACCTGTTCCAGAGTCCTCCCAGAGAAAGACTCTGATTTACCTCAGTGGTTCTTGTGCCCTTTCAACTTGAATAACACTGCAGGCTTTTCCAGACACCCTTAAATAACATGAAGGTGACCCATGAACTGAACTAATAAACATAACCAGTCAAGCTCCTTGGGATCAGACTTCATTGTCTCGGTTTCACCATCAGTTTTGGTTACTCCAGGCACTCAGAATCAGGATCCTGAATTTTTCTCCATTAACTGTTATTCTTCTTTGTTTAACCAGCCCCTCATTAGGCTTCAATTGATATTCATTTTTCATGGGAGCTCATTTTTTTTGGCCCATGCAAACAATTAATGATTATTCTTAGAGCTAGAGTGTAACGTCTTGCATGCAGCTGCCTTTGATTACCATGTTTCTGAGGCCCCCCTATTATTTTGCCTCCTCAGTAAAGCCTTATATGATGTTATAGGCACAGATAGTGGGGCAAAAACTTTGCAAGTCTGAAAGAACAGAGTGGAAATAGTCGTCGGGAGCTGGAGGCTTCAGTCCTGTCACATGGTTGTTGCCTGCTGGCCCCTGACTCCTGTACAGCAGGGACTGGAGTTCAGTGACAGTGAAGTGGTGACGGACTTTCTGCTGATGAATCTGGAGTGCTGGTGGCCGCTGGTGTTACTTCCGAGCATAAATCATTCAGCTTTTCCTTTTCCCACCTTTAACAGATTGTTGGGTGGGGTTGTGGGTCTAACATGTCAAGCCAAGTGGCTGGGGAAAGGCAGAGGTCACTGGGGTGGGTTTGGTGCCCATGAGATTGGGCTTTTGGAGCAAGCATTTGGGCTTTCTCCTGTGTGAACCTGGAGGAGCCTTGCTGACTAGCAAGGCTGCCATGAAACTAACCCGCTCTACTCTGCTCTGTGAGACCCCACCTGGAACACTCCGTCCAGCTCTGGAGTCCTCAGTACAGGAAA